>CACRXK020002791.1:0-40522 GCA_902702795.2 Paramuricea clavata
AAAAATTGTGGATCATCTTGAAACTCCGTCATGAATTCTTTGCTGTTACTCAACCATTTGCGCTTCGGACAATCGGGTTTTGATCTTCTTCGCCAATTCTAAGGGAATGTTCATTTAATATAACAAGGGGAGTGAAGATTCTGAGGGGGGTATTAAAATTTTTTTAGCACAGCAAGGGGGGAGGGTTAAAATTTTTGAGGTTACGTAAGGGGAGCTTTGGTTTTCCAACTACTTGAACATGGTAGATTTGGCTCTCTCCACGTCTACCGCCACGGGCCTTGGGGGAATTTCCTGATACTTCCTGGTAGTTCAGGAATGCTGAGTTAGCGATTATCCATAACAGTGACTATCGGATCAGACTGCATTCTTCCAGGAATAATTTGTCTGATAACGAGGCCGATGGAACTAACAGCGCTATCGGCGACAGTATCGTAGATACTAAACGCTTTGATGGACTAAGTGATGAAGATATAAGTAAACTGACGGTGAGAAAGTTCGAAGAACTTTCTCAATGTCAGTTTTGGTAGTTTCGCTTTGATTGTAGGGCCGGGGTTGATGCAGGGCTGCTGATTGTCGCAGATTCAGTATTTCTAGAAGACAGACTTGCTGCATTGTTTACAGGGTTCAAAGCATTATTTATCTTAACACATACTCGATGTATCTATTCACCGATATCACTAGCTACGATTTCCTCTTTATTAATGTCTTCGTCTTTCGTCAACTCCAATATAGTTTCGTCAATACTCTCAAAGAACTTCTTTCTTATCTTTCAAAGTAACCTTGAAACTTTATAACTTTTTTCTTTCACTCGTAGATCCGCTAAAACGCTTGAGAATGTCGTAGGCACTTTCAATATTTTTGCTCGCGTAAGCACGATATTTTCTAATTTCCTTCTAATTCTATCCGGCTCGAAGGACCATGTGGTAAAATAAGATCTTCACTCGTTAAAAAGTTGAATAATAATAACAAACCAATTTATATAAAATAAATGTTGTACAAAACACGTGTTTCACGTCACGCGTGAATCGCGCGAGACTGTCTCGTTCTACTATAATTATACACTAGGCGTGTAAACATACGCCGTATTCATAGGTGTACGGCAAAGCAAAGCAAATTAAATTGCCCGAATTATCCCCATTATTCCCGACATACTGACAAAAAATATGGTGCCAAACATACTGAAAACATCTGCGTTGGCAGAAAGCAAATCGCCCGAATTTTCCCTATTGTGCTCGACATAACCAAAATGAGCTGGATGAAACGACAATTTAAACCATCACACCAAAAATCTGTATCGAAAATTACTTTTGACAGTTTAAAATTTGAAAAAGAACAATTTAAGGTGGCTCCCTTTATACTAGAAAATGTAAGACTTCCGATTTAGACCCAATTTTTCGAAAATTCCTATATTGTTAAAAGGCAAAGAAAGTCCGACCAGAAAAATAATAACTATACAGACTTTTTCGAAAAAAAGGAATCACAACTGCCGTTGTTATGGCAACAATAATAATTCTATACGGCCGATATGTTGGGTTTAATTTAAAGTTATTTAACTTGAAAATGAGATCACCCCATTTACAGTTTCATACAAATAATTCATTTAGTATTTTGAATCATTGTTATGATTTTTAGAAAAATTTGTCATGCGAAAAAACATTGTTACGAATTATTTATACATTTTTCCATCTTGAAAAATTTTGGCACGACAGAAGTTTTTTACAATGATCATCTGAAAACGATTCAAAATACTGAAGGAAATAATGCTATAAAATATGAAATGGGGGTCACCGACTTTCGAGTTAAATTACTTAGTTTAATTTTTAGACCGATAATATCCGCCATATTGTAACATGGTTGTTGCCATAGGAACGGTTGTTAGAAGTAAGTTTTTAAAAACTCCGAACTCCTTAGTTATTGTTTTATTCAAATCAGATATATACTCTCTATTTTTCAACAATTATGTAGTTTTTGGTCGAGAAATTGATGTCTTCCATTATTTCTTGAAAAGTGTCAGGAACCGGCACTATTTAACCACAAGTTAATTAAACCCATATAAATAATAGATCCGACGAAGAGTAAACTATGATTTTGTAATTTCACTAAGATATTAGCAAAATAGTGGCGTTCAGAGCATGCAAAACGGGAAACTATACTTTGTTTTTACAAGGCTGCACGATTTTCACCGTTTTTGTAATTGCACATTTGCTTTCTGTCTTCAAAGAACTTAATATTTCAAAATCTATCCCCAAACTACAAATTAGAGAGCAAGACAAAACGTTTTGACGATGAAAGCTTTGTTTGTACTTTGTAGTTTGCACCCCTAATCAAATTCAACATGGCAGATTTATAAGGGCACGCATGAGGAAAAAGTGGAGACATGATTCGTGCATGATCAAGTACTGTACGCACTCTATACTGATCTATTATTTCCATGGTTAAACCGCACTAAGACAAATCTAGTAATAATAATAGTAAAACTTTATCTCAACACGCTGACCATGTCAACTTAAGCTGCTTTCCGCAAAGGGCGTGCAAAAAAGAATAAAAAACCACGAGAAGTAACTCATTTACAGAGGTTTAGAAAAGAACTAAGCTACATTGTCTATTGGTCTATTTACAACGTACGTAAATTTATTGTTTGGTTGTGAGTGGCAATTTTATTTTAAAGCAACAGAGAGACTAGATTGTTTTCCCTTATTTTTTATAGTGAGTTCTAATGTTCCATATGCATGCCCCATGGGACATGAAACTCTTTTTCAAACTATTTGTACGTGTCTTTGGTAAACACAGAGAGAACTTGATATGCCTCGAAGCTCATTGTTTGTTATCACTTTCAGTTTTATGAGTGAAAAGATCTGTCGGTGATTTTGGTCAGGCAGATGGGAGGGAAAAACTCACCCGATGAGGGGAAATTCTATTTTGCCTTCATCTTGTGCCTTTAATGTTGTATGTTGGCATCGTTCAATGGCTATATGTTTGCATATCGATGTTCAAATGTGGGTGAATATAATATATAACAGTTTAATACGTCAAATTTGATCACCAATCAACCAATTCACTTGTGCAAAAATACCAATAGGAAATGTTGTCCTACATGTTGTACTTTCAATGTACTGTAAATGCTGTCCTTTCGGTTTATATTGTTTACCCCCTCATTATTTTTATCAACATTCTGTCGACCTCAAGCTTTCTTAATTGTCAAGTATCATTTATTTGTTTTATTGTTGAGTACAGTGTTTCAAATCAAAATCATCATCACTGGCCTCACAAACGGTAAACTTTCCTCATGTGTGATACCCGACTACCCGCAGCTTTTTTGCAACTCTGATGGAGCACAGCTATATAAGCTGGCGGAATGGCTAGTTTTTGCTAAAGGATGAAAACCTCCATGCAGTACCCGGAAACTCTCTGGTTATATGAGTTCTCAAGCAGGGGCCGCGGAACCGGGGGGAAAATGACCCCCCCCCCACTTTTTTAAAAGTGAAAAAAGTGCCCTTTTTACTGGGCTAGAGCCCCCATTTAAAGAACGAAAAAAGTATTTCTTGAATGAACCGGTCTCTTTTGCCGGAAAGAAAGTGTCCTAGGCCATTTCCGCGACGTTATAGGAACTCCCTATTTTCAAATATTTTCGTTCGACTCGTGAACGACATAAAATCGTTTGATTTTGGTCATATACGAAAGTGCCCCTTTTGGCCAATGCTCCTAGCCCCACTTTCGAAATGCTTCCGTGGCCTCTGTTCTCAAGTGCGTCTTATCATAACAGGATATAGCAACTATTGATTGTAAAATCTTACATGTTATAAAGGGAAACGCTCTCTGTATTTGGCACTTGTTCGTGCACACCTATATGTTAGGGAAGCCAACTCTTGGCACCACAAACAACATCTAGGGATCTTCTTTGTCCAGAAGGTGTCCAACGACGAGCGACGAAACACATCCTTCAGGACTACACAACATCTTACACCAATTGTTTAAAGCAACTTCACATACTCCTATCACATACTGGTTATAAAATATATTATATTTTTACAAATGTAACGCTGGTCAATATGACCTAAAACTATATGTATATGTAGTAGGCAATCCGTCTCGTCATCATACTCGCCTTAGCTCTACCGCCGAACCTCTGCAGAACATCTTCTTCCCGAAATCTATTTTTTCAATACGATTGTATACCCCTATATATGGAACAGCCTGCCAGACGAAGTAAAATCCTTTTTTGCTATTTAGTAGTATATTGAGAAACTTAATGCATGTTTTGATGTTGATAGACCCCTTGATAGACTTGGAAAGCATTTTGTTCTAGAAGTATCGTTCTTGTTTTTTAAATTATTGTTCCTAAGAGTACAAGTGCAGCGAATTTTATGCACATACTATCTGCAATTTGTTAGTTTAAATATGTTGTAATGTAGCATGTCAAGCAGGAATTAATTTCCGACTGTATTTGACCTATTGTCTAGCCTTGTAAAATTAATAATACAAAAAAATTTCAATGAGCTATTTCCCAATGTCCTGGGTCTAGTCCCGCGAATCCCATCTTGGAGGGACAAGAAATAAGGCAGCAAACATTTAAATTAAAAGCTTAATGTAAAAAGGAGGTATTTCATTTTTGGTTGTGTAAGAAGTTGATATTTGATAGTAGATACAGTACTTCTACTCTTTCACATATTTGCCTGTCTCCATATATTTTGTCCCTCTAAACAATCCCAGAATGTACTGTGATCTCTTTTCGGAAAAGGCTAATTAGCGACATTCAAAATGACGCCGACAACAATGGCAACTCGACAATGAGATGTCTGCTTATTTAATTATGTTTATTCATTCACATAAATAGTCTATTTATCACTTTATTGATAAATCGTAGTCTACATAGCTCCGAGTGCCCTCCATGTTACCATTGTTGTGTTTGCTTTCGCAAATACTAATAATTTTCTCATAGTCTCTCCAACTTGTGTGGTTGGGCGAAGCGGCATTGACTTCCGTCCCATCTTTGTTACACATACACAACCCAATCTCGAAACCAGAGCCCGCAATCCTCTGTGGAGGCTTGCTGAGGCTCTGGGAAACACCTGTGAAAGTCGGACTCTGATTTGTTGTTTTTCAACATCCTCGTCCCCAGGCCAAAGCAGCCCTCAAAGTTTTTCAAATGCTAATTATTATTCAAACTTTGAGCCGTATTTAGTTATTCGGATTTCAAACATCGTTTAAAATTTATAATATAAAGTTTATTTCTCTTTGTGTATTGTTTAAACATATCAATGAAACACACAGCATAACATTAATAAACTTATTAAGCTTTCCTAGCTTCTCATATGAAATCAAAAGACTATTCTATTTCTGATATTGATATGCTATAAATAACAAAAGTAGAATAACAACAGTGCAGCATTACCACAGAATAAGGCACACAGAAGGGCACCCTGGCCGCCATCTTCCTAGCCAGTCGATTACATTTTCTGGCCAATAAACGCGCTGTATTGGCTGGAGGCCCCGCCTTCTGGCCAGTCAATTGCACATTTTTGCATAGAAAAATGGTGACACGTTGCACCGCTGAGTGGCCCTTCTGGTACTGATCTTTATTCTGTGGCATTACCATATTAGGTCATGATAAGCCGTTGCCTATAATATTTAAAATAACACACCAATCCATGATTTACCGTAATTAAACAAGTTAAAATAAATCACTTCCAGTATCTTACAACAATTCAAAACCATGGCAAGTGTTCTTTGAAGAATTAAAGTCGTAATAAGCTTAAACAACGGCATAATTCATGTTTGACGGCAGTAATGTCCATTTATAAATGTCGAGCGGAGTACTGGATCCAAATGTACTGATTTTCGTGCAAAAGTCGCCGGTGTTTCCCAGAGCCTCAGCAAGTCTCCACAGAGGATTGCGGGCTCTGGTTTCGAGATTGATACACAACCGTCACATCCGGTTCTCCCAATAACATGAATATAATTTAGGAATCTTGGGTTGTTTACCATTTACATGGAAATTCCGGTGATTCCATACGGAATGTAAGTGGAACGTACTTTCCCGGAATGAACGGTTTGTTTGAAAAGGTTGTCCTCTCTTACCGATTGGAACGTTTCAACCGGTGAATTTTGTTCCATTTACATCTTTTTTTATTTTTGCACCAGTTCCAGGCTCTTCGCGATTTAATTCAAACCGAATGGGTTTTCCATGTAAATGGTATAGCGTAAACAACCCTTCAGTGCCTTTCGGTTAGTCAATCTAAATGGAAAGTGCATAATCCGAATGGGATTTCATATCCGAAATTTTGCTTACCATTAGCACAATTTCAAACCGGTTGGGTTTTCCATGTAAATGGTAAACAACCTTGGTATACCATATTTTTATAAAGTTAACCGTACTAGTTTTCCGTGCAGGATAACGTTATCCATGCACATGGGATGTTGCGAGCCTGCGAATCGTGTTTTTTTGCGCTTTCCGAAACATTTGCATGGTATTCCTTTAACAAAGGTGAAAAGCATGAGAGCATTATTAAAGTACATGCTGTTATATAAATCTCATGAAAAATTCCCCGAGTCCCACATACGGGGGGGGGGGCTTGAATCACTTAAAAACTAAATCATGTGGAGATCCATTAGCTCTAGATCTTCAGCTGGTACAAGGAGTCTAGTCTGCGAACCCAGACGTGATTTCCCACGCTCATTCTTCGCTCGCGGAAAGTACTTTCTTGACTACAAAGAGTCTGGTTAAAATTCTAAATTGCACTGATTCAAGCCTCGTTGGAACTCAGGAAGTGACCTGGGTTTTCACGGCTTCAATTATTGCCAACATTGTAAACAACCTGGGGGCAATATCACAGTTTGTTATATAGCTAGGGTAAACACCAAACGTGATTGGCTGATTTGTGGTCACGTGACTTCAGATGACCAACCTATAGGCAACCGCCCCTATTTTTAAAACTGATGTGAACAACCTAGGGCAATACAGACTGCGAGCGGTCCTTCCTTTCCGCGGGTTTAGATTTCCGGTCTAAGGGCAATATCGCAGTTTAGTATAATTTAAATGTTGAAAAATGGCCTTTGCGCATTCTGATTGGCTTCCTCAGCAGTAATTCTGAGGCAATAGTCACTGCTCAGACTGCTCTGATCAGTAAATATTGCTTTTCCCCAGAAAATGGCCGAAATCAGATAGAAGTAAATTATTTATGCAAAATAATTATTATATTCATAAAATAAACACGTGTTGTATTAGCTGTATTTATCTTTCAATACTGAAATCATACTAATACAACTAGTCGCCTAAATAGTAATAAAATAATTGAAACTTGTTAATTAAATAGTAATACCTACTATGGGAGAACATATTATATGTATAATGAATAAACAGAACTATATTATGTATAATAAATAAACAAACAAGCGTATATTATAGTTTGACTATAATTTCAGACGGTGTTTTCAAGATTCGTCTGAATAGCGGAAAAGGCAGCAAGAATTAAAGGCTGTCTTTCTACAGGAGAGAAATGTCCACAGAATTTCGGATCTTACAACGAGCTTGCGCTCCTTATTTTTGTCATTTTGCCGGGACGGAAAACACTGACTCGTCAAGTGCAACATAAATTTGGAATTTTTATCTGAAAATGGCCATTAATTTGACGACTAGCGCCAAACCTTTTCCGCAAGCCCTGTTTACTTAGTCATACAGTCGGTTGCAGTCGGTAATTATCAATGGGAAAATTTCGTTTTTTCAGTCCATTGTCAAGAAAATGTCTTAATGTAACCGAATGTCGAACCATGCCATGTTTATTCATACTGCCTTTATACACTGCATTCATTACACCATCATGCATTACATTACAATTACATAATATTTTTACAGCTAAAACCATATTTTCTAATCTACAGGGACCGGTTGTATAAATATACCGAAACACTGCGCATGTATGAAATTCATTCAAACCTTTCAAAACTCGTCATAAATATGTATACATTGTTAACGTTTGGGTAAATTTTAACATTTTTTATGTCCAAGATTGTTGTGACCAGGAAAATATAAAATTCCAGTTCCGCCACGATTAACAACCCACCATAGCACATGATTCAAAGTCACATATATTTCGAATGTTGGGACAAACAAAAGCTATAAAAACAATGTATAATGTCTATAATCGACGCAATATTTTAGTTGTCGAATGAGTAACATAGCAAAAGATTTTTAGAATGGTCTCAAATTTTGATAATGCGAACGAATTTATGCCAGATTTGAATAAATTAAATCCCCAAAACTGAAGATTTAAAGAGGCTGTCAAGTCCGTTCTGCGCATGCGCGTGTTTTGTTTACATTTCTGTTTCAAACAAATTTTAATTAAATTATCTATTGTTTGAAACAAAAATGTAAACAAAACACGCGCATGAGCAGAACGGACTTGACAGCCTCTTTAAGGTATGCGGGAACAAGCAATAGAGAGGCTAAGATACCCCGGTTCCGGTTTACGGGTACGGGTGATATACACGTACGCGTACCCGTAAATCGGGGAACGACTTGTAACTTAAGAAATTCAAGATATTCCGACGTGAGAAACCGATCAGAGAATGGTAACTTTCGCTGTTCAGGTTCGCCACAAATTGTTGAACACTTTGACGACCATATGTGCACTATTTATTTGGCTAAGATGTTAAAAATTTTTGAACAGCCCACAAATAGTAAACAGAAAACACGCGTACCCGTTTGTCTTTTACGTGTAGACCATGATGGTTTACCGCGGGTAAAAATGCTGACGTCAGCAAAAATTGGTAAACAAAATGGCGATACTCGTACACGCAAACCGGGGTATCTTAACCTCTCTAATAGCGCAAAAGTTAACAGACCTTACCACTTTAAGCCACATATAGTTACCTGTAACTAACACAACCGGTCCCAGTATGGTATATGTATTCGGGGAAAACGTGAGTTTCCAGGAAAAACCCGACAACAATCAATATCATCAATCGGTTAATCAATCATTAAATAAACAATCAAGCACTTAATTATTTAACCAATCGATACAATAATTTATCAATAAACTGAAAATCGCCAATCACTAGACATCAGATTATCGTTAAGCCGGTTTTCCACTTGCGAATTTTTTCGCGCGAAGCGAATTTTTCTTTTGCCTTTATACAATTAGTTCTAAATGGTTCCAGTTGAGAGACCAAAGACAAATGAAAAATTCGCTTCGCGCGAAAAAATTCGCAAGTGGAAAACCTGCTTTAAGCTCGAGTCTGACTCGGGCTAAAAACACTATTTATGATTGCGAATTAACATCACTATTCTACTGTTATAATTTTACAGTGCGTCTGCAGTAAGTGGGGCCACTTAGAGAACACTAACAAACCAGATTGCAGAACAAGAATAGAAATCTAATCAAACTACAGCTCGTCCAATCAAACGAAAGCATGGAGTTCGCTTCAGGAAGCCAGTAACTTCAAGTCACTATTTTTACCGTTTGACATTCGCTTATTTGTTAACATTGTTTTTAGCCTAATGCTGATTGGCCAATGCGCCGTTTGGTAATTTTCTCTATCTTTGTTCTGCATTGCGATTGTATAGTGTTTTCTAAGACTAAGTGGCCCCACTTACTGGAGACGCACTGGAACGATCTGCAGGAGTCCACCGGATAGAGATTCTTTCAAGCTTCCTAAAATTGTCCAACCTACAGTATATTTTAATTAAAAGTTTACAATTTAAAAGCCTGTTTACACTTGCAATTTTTGCTGCGATTTTAAGTGCGAATTTTTCTGGTGACATGATGGCGACATTTCATCGCCATGCAATGTATAAAACACCCTGCGATTTAAATGCAATTCCAGTGCAACTTCACTGCGACAAGCTACAAATATTAATTTCGATCGTAATCGAATTTTTCGCAACTCGCTGCGATTTTTCAAAAAGATGTGAACAAAATACGACTACGCTATGCTTGCCCCTCAACGGCAGGCATTGTCACCTTCAACAAAGGCTTTATCAAAGCCAACCAACATAAATTCAATCTTCACTTTCACGCTGTTTTTAAAAGCAATATTGTTCAGGTAAGTCTATGCTATAAATGCAGTTAACTATCAATAACATACGTGAATAGGGAAATTACTTGTTTTCGATATGGTATCAAGAGAAAATAGCGCAATAACAACATAAAAACCGAGATAAAAACGAAGTACAGCAATACTATAAATATTTACTGAGTTCATTTTGGTCTTTAGAACAAAAACTGGTGTTTCTATTCGTTAAACACAGTTCTTATAACCATGCTTTATTCACTCTAGAGGTCTAGTTTTTAGTTTCAGACTCATTTTGCAGGACATAGCCTAACTCATAAGTCTTGGCTTTTATACGCTGTATTTTTATAGAATAAATTGAAATAGGCGACGATTCCAACGAACAGCTAGCATGCAGTCGGGAATTTTTTTCTACAGCCAATCACTTGTAAGAAAACGGCCGTAAACAACCTATAGAATACAGAATCTTTGTACTGCTTGTAAGCTTGAGTCAAGTATTGAAAATTTAGCTCAGTTTACAAGCCAGTGAAATGGAAAAATCGCTGCAAATTGCAGTGTTGTCGCAGCAAAGTTGCCGTCAAAATCGCAGGGTGTTTACATTGGAGATTTCAAAAAATCGCCGTTGAAATCGTAGTGAAAATGGCAACTGTAAACAGGCCTTAATTTAAAGTTTCTCTCTATTAATTGTGACGTCCATATATCCGTAATGTTATAGCTTTTTAAGCATTTTTTTTGTAACGGTTGAAAAAATCACTATCCGGTGGATAGCGCTATCCGGCCTTCGTATAATCAACCCCTTACGTCTTCCCAACATGTAAAGGCCCGTTTACACTTGCAATTTTTGCTGCGATTTCTGGTGCGATTTTCTTCTTCTGATGGATGTGAACGAGTGGATGAGTTATGAATGTTCAGATGAGGGTACTATACTCAGAGCAGTCATAGTTCATCCACTCGTTCACATGCATCAGAAGAAGAAAATCGCACCAGAAATCGCAGCAAAAATTGCAAGTGTAAACAGGCCTTAACAGGTCACAACTTTGTCTAAGCACCTTGTGATGCGGGGTGTGGAACGCCTGGATTGTTCACATAACGAACAACCGCCATCGACCGTCTCCGCCGTCTTTTTTCAAGTTCTTTTTGAATGTTATAAGTTTTCTCAGCTAACAAATGATAGTACTCCTCCTGTGATAAAAAACACCCACGAGAAACATAACGTGTTATATACAGTACAAACTGAATAGACAAACCAAAGCCAAACATCACGGTCGGACATTTCCGAAAATTTCACAGTTTTCCGACGGCAAATGCTAAATTGGTTGGACATTCTGTCCTGACATAAAATAGCAATCAACCTTCTTGAAAGCTAGGCTGTGTGAACCATAAACTGCAGGTAATCACCCGCAAAGACATTAAAATATTATTTAAATACTGGCGTAGATCACCCAACAAAGGCATGAAATCAAAATGGAATCGAAAAAATGTCCAACCAAATTTAAACGTTTCCGATCACATTTTATTTTGGTGGTACATTTTTCCGGACAAATTTTGAACGTTGTTTCAGGCTCTGGAAACTGACAAGATTACAAGATCACATATTCAGGGTGTTGAATTTGATGACGATGTTTTAAGCTACGTTTACACGCTACGATTAATCGTGTATGATTCGTATTCTGGCGTATTAAAATGAGTGCTGGCGCAATAATTCATTGCCGTTTCGTTAAAAAGAGATTTCAAATGTAGCCAGCTTATGCGTGTTTACTCAATGACATACGCCAGAAAAGGAATTGTACACGATTAATCGCAGCGTGTAAACGTAGCTTTCAAAAACACCGCTGCATGCGTAGCCTGCTCACAGACGCTGTAGTTCTTACGCCAAGCGACGAAATACTACCGTCTGCTTACCCGAGCTGCATATTCAATTCCCTTTGTTTTAGGAGCCAATTATCTGGCAGTGTTCAAAAAAGTTAGAGCCAATTGGAAGCCGCCTTATTGAGAGATTAGCTACTGGGGAAAGCCCTTGCACATGCATTGGAATATATTGTTTGGGTGAAACTTGAAATTTGTTTACTTGCGTGGATATATTTTGGAAACTATAGCGTTGAACTTCACGATGTTTACGTAGAATAATATTGTGATCATCTTCTCGCATGTTCAGCAAACAATCGGTGTATATAAAGTGCTAAAGCAATGCAGTAAGCGAAATTTAAATTTTTGTTAACAACGACAAACAATCAATCGGGACTCGAGTATATCAGGATATGTCCAAATGTTGCTCTTGATACTTCTTATATGCCATGACTTCGACGAAAACTTCTAAAAGATTAAGCTCTCATTGTCATGTAGAAAAGTATAGCCAAGTTAGAGTATAAACGTTTCGAAGTTTGGGCGAATTGGAAAATTCATCACGGCGCAATTTTAATACAAGTTTCTCGGGTTTGTACTGTGTTTACAGTTTACATTCAGAAGTGGTTGCACAAACAGCAAATTAGTTTACTTTGAAGCTAATATTTCGCTTTCTAAGCCCCAGTATTATATAAAATTTTCTGTCTTCCGAGTTCTGTTGTCTTATAAAGATAAACCGTTAAAATTTCAGCGAAATATATTCGGCATTCGATGCTGTCTGGCTAAGATTCATACAGTATATTAAGGGAAGCCTGACATATCGATTTTGTCCATGAGAAACGTCATATGTTCGTTTCTCTGGAGACCCCCCCTCACCCCCCCTTAGAAACGTCACACATAGTTATCGATATTTTGTTCTTATAGTACACATAAGGTAATTTTCTACTACTTTGTCGGTCGGCTATTGGCGATGCTTCCGCGAGGAATATGTCATCTTCTGCTGACATACTCTTTTTTTATTAATATATATGTGAACTTCAAAATTTCCAACGTTTCTCAAAACAACTTTTTTTTGCATGAAATATTGATAATTTTAGCGCGTATTTCTTGAAATTTGAGTGTTTTCAAATGCAAAGAAGGCGTAATAATATAAATGTATAGGTATAGAACAGGTATGGTATTACGAATATATATAGACTGCTGTTTGTATCAATTTTTTTTCTTTTTTATACTCTGCAAAGATAAAAACTATCGATTTTTTCCATGATGTTTACAGAGGAACGTCACAGCTGCCAACCCACCCCACCCCCAAACGAACATATGACGTTTCTCGTGGAAAAACTCGATATGTGAGGCTTCCCTAAATAATATGCCAATCCTGTCCGCGTTTTAAATATAACCGAACATCTTTAATATCCAAATCTGATCATTAATGGTGCATTTTATTACCTGGACAAGTATCAGTATCTTTAAATTCAATTTATGTGCAATTTTGACCAAAATTCAACCGACGACTGCTTTTAAAATATATATTTATATTTATTCCGCTCCTAAATCAACTGACGTCACTTTCCAGAATTTGGAAGGTAAATTCTGATTGGTCGATGTAGCGGAATTCAGTTTGGCGCTCGGGTAAGCAGACGGTAGTATTTCGTCGCTTGGCGTAAGAACTACAACTTCTGTGAGCAGGCTACTGCATGCGTTGTCCATTTTCCGTTCTTGATTTCTCAAGCAAAAACTCATGACGCCATCACTCGCCATCTATAACGGCGCGGATGATTTCCGGTTGGTATACTGTACGTGTTGTCAAAAAACGTCGCTTGCTTAAGGTGGCTCAATACAGTTTTTTAAAAATTGGAAAATTCACGATTTTAAATTTAGATGCGTATTTTTGGACTATTAGTACTTGCTGATAAACAAAGAGTACCTTACACCTATATAAAACAACATCTAAAGAGTTTGAATTTTTGTACAAAAGTTACGCAACTGCCGTTGCTATGGCAACAATGACGTTTCAAGATGGCGGATATTTTGGCTTCAAAGTAATTTAACTCGTAAACGACATCGGTGACCCCCAAATTTTATTTTAAAAAATTATTTCTCTTAGTATAATAAATTATTTTGACAATTTAAAAAAATTCAATGGAGCCAAAAAAAAAATTATGAATAATCACCTTTACGTAATTTTTGAGTTCGGCTCTACAGAATTTTTTTAAATTGTCAAAAAAATTGATTATATTAAGAGAAATCATTTTTTAAAATAAAATTTTGGGGTAACCGATGTCGTTTACGAGTTAAATTACTTTAAAGCCAAAATATCCGCCATCTTGAAACGTCATTGTTGCCATAGCAACGGCAGTTGCGTAAGTCTTTAGATGATGTTTTATTTAAGTAAGGTACTTTTTGTTTATCAACAAGTAATAATTGTCCAAAAATACGCATCTAAATCGCGAATTTTCCATTTTTTGAAAACTGTATTGAGCCACCTTAATCTCTCTAAAAACGTCACATGCAATTGCAAAACGGTAAAAACTGCGACAATAAAGACTAGATTAACACATAAAAAACTGAACGTAACGAGTACATGCAAAACGGCCAAATTTGCCATCTTGTACGTAGGAATCGCCTATGTTCTGCGTGTTTTCGATACAGTACGGAACAAAAGACACTTGTGTTACATAAGAAATTCCAAGTCTTTCTGTACTGAAATACCTGTATGGATCCAGACTATAACCAAAAGCACAAAAAGAGAGAATCGTAACAAAACTCACCCTACTGCTCGCTGTGTCATACATATCACCTTCCACCTTCCTTGCATATGCAACTAGATTTGTCATTCGTCTGTCTTTGAGAGCTCTGGGGTCATTGACTGCAGTTGGGAAAATAGCAGTAACACTAGAAATATAGAAGAGTAAGGACTGTAAGGTAGAATACCTGTAGTAAATAGAGACAGTATTCAACTAAAAATGTAAACATTATATTCGTTCTTTCTGAAAATGTCCACCACAATGGACACGACCAGTTGCCAGAACTTTCAAAATTATTTTAAGCAAGCGTCTGTGGTGAGAAGAACAGTAGGCGGCTGAAAGAATAATTTTACAAATATGGAAATTTTGACATTTCAAGCGTTGTCATCTTTTTGTCCAGTCTGTGGTTTCATCAAATGGTAGTCAGCTAAGCTTGTTTACTCCAGTATAAGAACTAATGGATGAAATTCTTGTTTTGGAAAAAAAACACGCGCTAAAACGACAGAAAAAAGCAATGAAATTTCTAATAAAAATCGTCCCCCTATACTGTACAGGCATTTGTAGCCTGTTTTTGGTTTTTAGATGATAGTTAATGTCAAAAATCACTTCAAAATTTTTGTTCTAGCTATTCTCTTGCCAATGGTTAAACGTTATAAATTCATGGAAAAATAAAGATTTAGAAGTGCATGTATAGAGTAATCAGTAATGTTTTAACCCATTAAGCAGGAGAGCTTCCCCATTGACAAGTAATATTGTCTGACGTTAGACATTCAAGCAAAAAAATTAAGTAGGGGAAACTGGGGCACATTCCGGCTCAATGGGTTAACCTATAAATTTTTTGGTTAGATTTAGTTAACCTATCCATTTTTTGGTTAAGCCCTATCGTTTGTGATAACAGGTTGGATCAACCTCGTACCCAGGCTCTTTAGCAAGGAGTGTAGAGAAGAGAGCCTGGGTATGAGGTTGTGGTTGGGTGACCATGTTCTCGTAAAACAAAAAGCTGTATCAAAGTGCGAAATAAGAATATGAGACTAAAAATTTCCTAACACAGCATTTCAGCATGACGTACATTATGCAAAATGTTCGAAAACTTTCTATTTTGCAGTATTCTCATTATCTCATACTATGCATATGTATGCTATAAGTATGCATGTGTACTTACAGCATTCCTATAGCATACATTTTTAGCTGAAACTTTGTACATTTAGTTGTCGCTTTCGTTCATTTCTGCAGAAGTTCATTTTGACACAGACACTTAATTTAAGGCATCAGCCGTCAGGGATACGTGCAAACCCTGGCTACATGGATACATGCGCCTCCCCCCCGCCCCACCATTGTGGAAAATGACGAGTTTTCGGAAATTTTGACCTATAAAAGGGCTAAAAAAAGTCTTTTCGAGTGCAAATGGGGGGGGGGGTGTCGGGAATTTGAAAGATTTGTCGGAAATTTAGAAGGCTTCGCCCCCCCCCCCACCGGAAAAAGTGAATTTCCGCCACTGGGTACGAGGTTGGGATACATGTCCATTTGTCACAAAATGGATATTCTTGCGAAAAAATCAGAAAAATGTTTATAGTAACTGGTGTGCATTTATTTTAAGCAAAGATGAAATAAATTCCAGGGTGATGGTTGAAATTTAAGGCAAATCAGGTAAGAGGTTCTATGCAATAGTTGGCTAGACATCCGACAACCAGTCCGCCATGCACTCGACATTCCATCATCAGTAGAACAGGCTAGTTATAAGGGAAAGAACAATGTACAGAGCATTTGACAATAGTTTTCAAAGTTTTTAAAACAGCGAAGTTTGTACACTTACAGTTTCTGTACAAGATGGTTTCTTAAATCTGCTGTAACCTGCTGATGCCATTCTTTAGGCCCTCTAGCTCCTTCAGGAATCTTGTCCACTGCAAAATATACACTCAGGAACTCAGTGGTGCCTAAATTACTTTGAATTTGTACTCGAGTAAAAGTAGAAATAATTAACAATAAAACGAATCAAGTAAGAGTAAAAAGTACTGGAGGCAAAACATAATTAAGTAAAAAGTACAAAGTATCCTTAAAAAATACTTGAACTACAAAGTAAAAGTAAAAGTACTACTGTCTATAGTCTGTAGGGGGGGGGGGACTTCTCCCGAATGGATTGACATACAAAAGACACAAAACAGCACACGCATTATATGCGTGCACCTAATATACAGTAGAATACTTCACGGTATGATCTACTTTCCAGACCCCGTTGAAGAAATCCATTAAATAAATAATGCTTATAAGTAAGCCACAAACGAGAGATCCCAGACGCATGTCGGCATGTGGAAGTCCTATTACCTATCCCAAAATTAAAATAAATCAAGAATAAATCAAGTAAAATTAACCAAACTTTAATAGAAAGTATTAACGAAATACTTCGCCACAAAATAAAAATAACGAAGTAAAACATTACTTCTTAAAACGGCTTCGTTCCAAGTAAAAGTACTCCGGAAAAAGTTTATTTTGTTTCATGCTGACTTCTCAAAAATAGTACTCAAGTACAGTAACAAAGTACATTTACTTCGACTCATCGTTACATGACACCACTGCAGGTACTATTTAATCATGTTAGTTCTGTGAGGTCCAATTTCAACATTCGACTTCCTGATCAATATGTATCTGCCTAGAGTCCTAGACTAAGAGCCGAAAGTAGGTGTGGTAAGGGAAGGTACACCCTAAAGCAAGTTTTCGTATGGCAAGTCTTATTTGCGCATTGACCGTGTGTACGTACAGCAAATTTTGTTTGACAAGTTTTTATTTTTTGTTGCCACAATAGCCTCTACAACACATTGCTGTCCAACACTATCAAAGTATTCAGTCTTAAAGCCTGTTTTCCACTAGGCGGAATTTTGCGCGCAGAGCGGAATTTTTCTTTGTCTTGTGATTTCTCGGGTGTAACTAATTAGAAAAGACAACGAAAAATTCCGCTCCGCTCGCGAAATTCCGCCTAGTGAAAAGCAGGCTTAAGCCTGTTTTCCACAAGGCGGAATTTTGCGCGCAGAGCGGAATTTTTCTTTATCTTTTCTAATTAGTTCCACCAGAGAAATCACAAGATAAAGAGAAATTCCGCTCCGCGCGCAAAATTCCGCCTAGTGGAAAACCGGCTTAAACTATATGTTAAGAATTCAAACAAAGTTCTGCACCCTAGTCTTTCCTTGTCGGTGACCAGTTCGAAAACTTGCTGTGATGAAATGTGCAAGGTTTTCTCAAAATTCCCAAACTTAAATTTTAGTGGAAACTTAGTAATCAACCTTCAAAGTCACTCTCAGATTTCAAATGGTACAGCTTTCATTCGAGTTTGAAGTTTCTGGCTCACTCGTTGTACACAAGCTTGGTTTCACAAGTATATATTAAATATGATAGCCTAGTAATAGTCCTGCTTAACCACAGGTGGCCCAGGCTGTGTGTGGGTATTTATTTATTTTTTAATTACTCGCTGGGGCGCCTGTGCTTTGGCGAGTATAGGCTCGCATTTTTCTCCGATAGTGGATGTCAGATCGCAATCGATAGCCACAAAATAGAATATTAACTAGGAAAGGAAAGTGCTGCCTCTCCTCCCTTCCATCACATAAGCACATAAAGCACCCCTAAGACACCTGTTCAGGAGGTAGGAAAAGTGCAATCTGAATATGAAAACACTTTGCACAAAATCGAAGCTCAGCTAAATATTCTAATTGTATTGACTTCCACAAATTCCTTACTCTTCAAGAAATTACTTCCTGAAAATTCTTCCTAAACAAAGATGAAGGACTTTGCAAAAGTCTACAGGTCATGCTATGCAAGTTTTTAATGATTTGCATTATTCAAATAGATGCAGGTTTATTAGCATATCATGACCAGTTGTCATGGCTAGCTTGCCACCGAATACTGTACAATATCATATATAGCAAATGATAATAATACTTGAATGAATCATTGGATATGTAGAATTTAATAACAATTTCATACATAGAAATACTACCAGTAAGTCAGTTTTTGTCCCAATTATCATTTTAATGGCATCTTCAAGGCCATCCCTGAACAATCGGCCAGTGGGGGACACAAAATCTATTTTGTTGACATTCTTGTTTAATATGTCAGCTTCGTATGACACCATTCATTGTATAAATGACTAAGATTGCACTCAGTCAGAACTGCAAAAACTATATAATAAGAAAGAAATTGTGAGCATTATCGAAAAGAAGTTACTCAGATAATTTTTCATTTGTATACAATTGTGTCTTCTAATTCGGACATCATACTGCTCATTTAACCTTATGCATAATGATGTCACAAGGTGTGATGCCCGCAAGGAATGCTGGTCATCGCCCGGGAGAATTAAACAATTCAAAATGGAAATTTTCCTGGACAGTGATGACTACTAAGACCAGCATTCCTCGCAGGCACCAAGCCTTGAGACGTCATTATGCATAAGGTCTATGACCCGCATAAAAGAACCAGTAAGTTATAAAGAACCACTAGGCCTGAAGTTTGGGCAATTAAGCACCCAAAATACAAGTTTTAAATTTTTTTTAAAGGTTAGATATATGCAACAAGAACCATATTAGTGTCATAGCAATACATTTATGTAACAACAGTCCCTATTTAATGTGTAAAATATAAAAAAAAGTATAGTCAGTGTGAAGCAAGATTATATATAAAGATTAAAGAACCACTTCAGCCTGAAGTCAAAATTCATTGGTTCTTTTAATATGCAGGGTTTTACAGCATGTCTGCATATCATATTCCCATAATAACAATATTAATAATCATTTTAGTGTAATATATAACTATTTTTATTGACAATTTTCTAATTGACATACAACCTATATATTTGTAAAATTTGATATACAATACCTTGTTGGCTTGATCTTTTGACATTCTCAGTATACAACTTTATTTATTGCCAACGTCAACGATTGCCCAGCTAGCGAGATGCCGAGATCACACTTCGCTAGTATAAAGTATAAAGTATAAAATATAGCGAGTTCACACATCCCTAGCAAGTTTGGTACAGGTACAGCGAGTTCACAATTCACTGCTTTTTTGAAAAACATAATATGAACGGCCCCTTTTGATTTGATTTGACCAAATGATCGCCACAAACACACACCAAAATATACACCTAGAGGAGATAGAATTCGAATTTTTATATAAATGTATTAAAAACAGACTATCACGTTCATTTACATATATAAGTATTCAAACGTTCAAATAACTATTTTTATCAACATACCTTCAAAAATATAACTCTTTTCCTCCAAAATCAAATGGTAATATTGTAAAATAAAGCCTCGTGCATTCGTACAATGGAAAATGAATAAGTGATATGCCAAATGGTCATGTCAAAATTAAATGTCATAGCTCCTATGAAGCTACGGCACACCGAAAACGCTTTCGGACGTGATCGGATTGACATCGTTCACTTCCTGCGTATGTAAATTTTTACACAACGTCATTCTGTGACGTCAGAAAATGTGACCCGAACGACAAACAAATTGAGATTTGCTCTGGCTAAAATACATAGGTCGCGCGGAGATCTGGCACGAGTAAAAACTGTAAACGTCGTCAAGAATAGGTGGCTACCTTCGCTTCGCTCGGCAGCAATGAGCTCCCTATGTATATCCTTGAATAAACATAGACAGGGTTCGTAGTCTCCAAGACCAAAAAAATTTAAAGACTATATCACAGATTTTTTCTGCCTATTTTCAAAGAGATTTCAAAGACATTTGAGAGCAATCTGCTGTCGAAAAATTGCGAGTAGCACTATTTTTTAATTCTGTCAATTCACATCCTAAAATGCGCCTTTTCGTCGATATTTGTGAAAATCTTGCTTCCATCAATCTATTTTATTAGCCATGCAGGAAATCATTTAGTCAATTCCTCACTAAAGAATTTAAAGACTTTTAAAGACTTTCTTTGCTTTTCCACACAATTGAAAGACTTTTCAAAGACTTAAAGAGCTGCATTCAAATTTAAAGACTTTCAAGGATTTCAAAGACCTCTACGAACCCTGAATGCCTGATAGATATGTATAGCCGCGGCTTTAGAAGCGTTTTGTTGAAAATGCTGTCTTGCCCAAGTTCGCCCGGCGTTATAGCAGCCCACCTTTGCATACTTAGTAATATTAGACAATATAGGCCAGGTTCAACGAAATGGCCTGAAAATCGTCAAGAGTGAAGTAAATGACATAAACAAGTAAGTCAACCAATATTTTGAATCAGAGCGTATTTAGACATTTTTTACAATATTTTACAATAATACGTGTACATCATAATGTGTATATCATAATGCATTCTCAGGATGTTTTTCTATCATTATATCAAACTAAAACCACCCCAAATCACACATATTAACACATAAAGGAAACTAAATAAGTTATACTTTATGTTTAATGCAAAATATAATAACATTAAAAAATAAATAAATACCCACACAGAGCCTGGGCCACTGTGGTTTGACTTAGAAATGTTTCTTAAAATATATTTCAAAAATTTCCCCCCGACTTTTTTAACTCTTTTTCAACCTACCGGTTTCGCATTACATTACGACACAATTTTTCTACTCGGCGAGTATTTATCCCCCTTTCAAATAAAAGGCACCATTGAAATCCTCACAAAATAACCTGTCGAACGGGGGGTCAAGTGCCTTCAAAACATTACACAAACAGAAAAAATCATGATTTACTCACCGCTTGGCCAAAGATTCTAAAGACCTCTAAAGTTCATATCCAGAAAATCTTGAATATCTCTTGAACTTTTCGTCATTGTCTGAACGGCTATATGTGTAAATACTCTTTGTATTCAAGCGCTTTCGTGTACAAAATTTCGTTTGAATACGGCGAGTAGAAATATTTATTTTGAATTTTTCAAGATGCCGGGTTTTACTCGCACTCGCGTACATTGCACAATAATTGGCCAATTAGAAGCTCCTGTGGCCGGAATGACGATCATGACGTCAAACTCGCGCGTATAGGTGCAATTTGACCTGTAGAATCCATGTCTGACATTCGCAAGGTCATACGATGATACGACACAAACGTCTCATTGTTTTGACGGTTTTCAGTCGTATTTCCGGTTGGGATTAACTCACTTCGAACTCAAAGTCGGACAAGAAATGGAAATATATTGATAAAAGATACAGATTTGAAGATACAGGCTTGCAAATAACACTCTAAATAGTGTTTTTGATGAGGATGCGAACAAGGCTATTACAAAGACGATATGTTCGAAAAGGCCGAAGTTATTTTCGGCGAAAGGTACGGCTAGTCTATATTTTTGTTCAGACAATTGCGTCATTTGATACTAACAATCTGATCGTGTTTGACTTTCAAAGGCCCATAAATCGCTACAATGTTGATAATGACTATAACTATAGGGAGGAATCTTTTATTTCTGAATCGAATGGTGGTATTTCTGTCTTCATAGCGTGCACTGAACCGAAGATATTAAATTTCTTGCCAATCGTTCAGTGCTGAACGACGACACTGGGATGTGGTCAAAAGGAGTTTTTAACTCTCAAATTGTTTATTATACATTTATTGGTTAGGGTTAGAGAAGGGTTAGGTGTTGGGGTATAAACCCCCATATCTGTTTATCTTGAATAATCCGACTGCAGTACAGTATGAAGAACAAATCAAACTTCGCGTACTGTTCCAGTACGACTGTACGAATAGTCACTTCGTACTATAATTGTCCTCTGTCTCTCCATTTCTAGTCTCGAACAACTCTTCCTGTAGTTCGTCCAAGAACGTGTCTGCTGTCGTCAACAGCTGACAAAAATTCTCGATTAAAAATATGAATGATGAAACGAGCTTCGCTCAACAGCGTCGCAAATAGCCAAATATGTGAAGTCTTCAACAGGAAGACTGGGTTAACTTTATATTAATATGCCGACAGTGACTGAACGAAACTCGTCTCAAAACAACCATAAAACAACTTAAAACTACAAACTTGTACGAAGTTTGTGTATTACATACCTTCATTATCAGTTGAGGTACTAGAACTACCAACTTTCTGCTTCTTATTTGGAGGTCCGTCAACTTGTTGTTTAGCCATATATCTAGTAGATATCACACACCTATAATGTACAGCAAAATCACAGCAAAATTCCTTTAAATATTAACTATTATTATATAATACTTATTGAATTCTGATCGTTTAATTGGCTGTTTATGGTCACGTGATATTGAATAGAAACTTCATTTCTCAAGAGTGCAAAAAACTCTTTGTGTTTTCGATCGATAAGGTATGCTATGTAAAAACTCGACAAGATATGGTGTGTAAAAACTCGACAAGGTATGCTTTGTAAAACTCGACAAGGTATGCTGTGTAAAAACTCGACAAGGTACGCTGTATAAAAACTCGACAAGGTATGATATGTAAAAACTCGACAAGACATGGTGTGTAAAAACTCGACAAGGTATGCTGTGTAAAACTCGACAAGGTATGCTGTGTAAAAACTCGACAAGGTATGCTGTGTAAAAACTCGACAAGGTATGCTGTGTAAAAACTCGACAAGGTATGCTGTGTGAAAACTCGACAAGGTATGCTGTGTAAAAACTCGACGAGATATGGTGTGTAAAAACTCGACAAGGTATGCTATGTAAAAACTCGACAAGATATGGTGTGTAAAAACTCGACAAGGTATGCTGTGTAAAACTCGACAAGGTATGCTGTGTAAAAACTCGACAAGGTATGCTGTGTAAAAACTCGACAACGTATGCTGTGTAAAAACTCGACAAGGTATGCTGTGTAAAACTCGACAAGGTATGCAGTGTAAAAACTCGACAAGGTATGCTCTGTAAAAACTCGACAAGGTATGCTGTGTAAAAACTCGACAAGGTATGCTGTGTGAAAACTCGACAAGGTAAGCTGTGTAAAACTCGACGAGATATGGTGTGTAAAAACTCGACAAGGTATGCTGTGTAACTAACTCGTCAAGGTATGCTGTGTAAAAACTCGACAAGGTATGCTGTGTAAAAACTCGACGAGGTATGCTGTGTAAAAACTCAACAAGTTATGCTGTGTAAAAACTCGACAAGGTATGCTGTGTAAAAACTCGACAAGGTATGCTGTGTAAAAACTCGACAAGGTATGCTGTGTAAAACTCGACAAGGTATGCTGTGTAAAAACTCGACAAGGTATGCTGCATAAAAACTTGACAAGGTATGCTGTGTGAAAACTCGACAAGGTATGCTGTGTAAAAACTCAAAGAGATATGGTGTGTAAAAACTCGACAAGGTATGCTGTGTAAAAACTCGTCAAGGTATGCTGTGTAAAAACTCGACAAGGTATGCTGTGTAAAAACTCGACGAGGTATGCTGTGTAAAAACTCGACAAGGTATGCTGTGTAAAAACTCGACAAGGTATGCTGTGTAAAAACTCGACAAGGTATGCTGTGTAAAAACTCGACAATGTATGGTGTGTAAAAACTGGACGAGGTATGCTGTGTAAAAACTCGTCGAGGTATGCTGTGCAAAAACTTGACGAGGTATCTGTGTAAGAACTCGACGAGGTATGCTGTGTAAAAACTCGATGAGGTATGACCGGGATCGACTTGGTATAAGATATCAGCAAATGACCATGGTTTCACGCGCTCATTACAGCAAACGCGATCTGGGAACGAAATTAATGATGTGTTCGAACATCAACGATGTGCTCGACCATCGATGGTTTCGAAATTTGGGACGGCAACCTCTAAAACTTCCGTGGGATTTCAGTTGTTAATTTTTGCTTATTTTCTTGCGTTAATATATGATATTAATAGTCGTCCTCGTTGCGCTTTTGTCCTGCTTGTTGAAATTCTCAATAACGATAGTTCTTTATAATTATAGAAGTGTAAAATCTCAGGTTGTTTCTTGTCACGTTCCCGTACTAGATACCTGCGAGGAAAGTCCTCTTGTATTTCTTCTCGGCATGGCACGGAGAAGCGAAAGAGACTCTTGCAGTACTTGTGTATAAATTCATTTCAGCATGCCCGAAGTTCCTAAGCAACTGCCCATTTCCCAGAAGAAGATTTAATAAGTAGTTTCCGGTTCGGTTGTAAACCGGTTATAAAACCAGTACATCAAACCTGAAATTACGCATAATTATCCAAGTTTTTGGATTGTGTGCTCCACAAAGAATATACACAAGTTCTGCAGAGTCTCTCTCGCTTCTCCGTGCCGTGCCGAGAAGAAATACGAAAGGACTTTGCTCGCAGGTACTAGATTAAGCCTCCAAATGTGAATCTGAAACTGCGAATCTGGAACTGTAAAGCCGACCTTTTGCTTAAGTTCGCTGTTGGGGGGATTATGTTACCGTCTCAGCCTAACCGGTCGACGTATTTGTCACTAATTGCATGTCTTAACCATGATCTTAATACGCTAACAACACCAGCAATCTTACGACCATTCCTGTCAATATTGCAAAATTAATGTACATTGACAAAACAAACTTCATGTGATTCCCTCCTTCAATCTTGTGACCACGAAACAACTATAGTAATTCACCATGACACACACTCAACATTGAACTGCCGCAGAGGGAAGAACGACATGATTTTACGGGGAATTTATCACTTTCTAAAGACCTTAAGATATGCTTCTCCTAACAAGAAAATGACTTTGTTTCGAAATTACACTAAGTATTTGTGAGTTGAACTGACCCCATAAACCGCAGGTGTTTCAATAATTAATGCGTACGTCATTAGAGCCGTACGTGCCTGTAATCATCATGTATCATCCTGTATTTTTGTATTTACGTGGTGTTTCCACAAACAAAACTATTATATGTTTTATCGCTATGCAAACCAACAAAGAACTCGTCATGTATCTATTAAGGCTGCCCTCCACTCCTCCAGTCACGCGTTTTTCATACGTGCGTATACGCACGGATCGGAAAAGTTTAGATCTTTTTAAGTGTTACTTACGAAATAACTGAATGAATAAAATGAAAGCATATAGTTTTGTGAATGATTCAATGTGCATTTGTACAGATAATTTACATACTATTGTTAAATTAAAAAAGATTTAAACTTTTCCGTGCGTATTCGCACGTGTGAAAAACGCGTGTTGGGGGCAGCCTTCATTCAACCAATCATAGGCAGACTCGAACCGGTAAGAACTTGCAGATTCCGGTAATCATAGTCACTCAAGGGGATCCATGCTATATCATATATATATACGTGTTTGCTAGAATGTAGTAAACAACGAATCTAAACTGATAGCAGAAAGAAGCAACATTGTAAGAAAAGAACTAGTGATTGAAGGTAATTAGCGTATAATGCTGCCTTTAGCCCGCACAGATTTAATACGGGGCTGATAATTTGCTGCTGTATCTTAATCGGCACGAATTTCGAGTAAAGGTTGCGAACTGACGTCTCGCATGAATGACGTAATAATTCAAAGAACTGAAATAAATATTACAACGGCGGCAAAAAAAACCAACTCTGTACAAATCTAAACTGACTAATGTGCAGCTATCTCATAGCTCTCTACTTAGTTATTGTGGCCCTGGGCCGGTTGTTCGAAGCTCGTTTAGCTTAAACGGTGGATAGGTCGAAAATATTGATCAAGTTTCTACATTCATCAAGTATTAAACAAAACTAAAATATTTCAACTTGACGTCTTGAGTAGAACAATTATGTTTGCAACTATACATATTTAGTGCATGAGATATTTAAGTTCATTCATTTATAAAATGTGTGAATCTGTTAGTTAATTTTGACTTATCAACCGTTTAAGCTAAATGGGCTTCGAACAACCGGCCCCTGGGTGAGTTGGGTTATTGAACTGGGCATATGCACGATCCCCCATCATATTCAAAATATTTCTCCACTTGCTACACATTTCATGCATCTTTTGTTATCGCTAATTTTTACACTTTATATCTTCCCTCCATAAAAAGGTTTTCAACTACTCAGACCACTGATCTGTCAATGAGGATCTGACGGAGGCATGTTTTGAGTACTAAGACCATTTTCCACTTCAAGCGTAACGTATACCAGTAACGTATCAAAACAAAATTTTAAATTTCAAAATTTGGTGAATGTTGATTGGTTAATACCTCCGTAGTACGCTCAAAAGTTGACTTAATTGCGACAAACTTTTTATTTTGATACGCGAATCAACCGAAAGTACGTAAATTTGAATACCCATCTTCAAGCTGCGCATGCTAACCGGTACGCTACGATACGATACGGGCGAAGTGGAAAACGGCCAGTATAGATTAACTATGCTTAAACAGACTTGTTTTGTGCAACGATATCAAATTATTAATTAGGGAAATCCCCTCTGTTTTTCTTGGGGTACTTCCTCGGGTAGAAGAATTTGCATCACAGATTACGTCATCAGTTAGTTATAGTGATTAGTGTTGGGGTTAGGGTAAGGGTTGTGGTTAGGGTAAGGGTTAGATTAAGGATTAGGCTTAGAGATAGGGATTGGGTTATATCTGACGCCACAAACAACACAACTAGCCGATCACGTGACAGTTCTCCTCTACCCAAGGAACTACCCATTTCTTGCTTGAACGTCTAATTTTATGTACTAATTTTAATGTTATTGACATTCCCAAAACGGGTTTTTCATTGACAATTTACAATCCATATTATGTACAATTAAAAGTATTTGCAAATTGTCTATTCTATACTAAAATTGTCAGCTAATTACTGCATGGTGACTAAGATTAAAATATGAATTGTATAATATTTCCTTCTAAAAGTCCTGCTTTTAATTTAGATTTAAAATTGTTGATATCAACAATAGATTTTAATTCCTCTCGTCCAATACTTCCAGATTTTGGTTCCTCTGTATTTGAATATTCTTTGGCCGGTTGCCGTCCGATACTTTGGAATGTCAATTTTATTTTGGCTTCGTGTAGCGCGATCATGGATTATTTGATTTCTTTTTATGAACTTGTGACCTAAGTACGGGGGTGCTTGATTATGTATGCATGATTGATTATGATGCTTGATTAGTATGCAACAACTTTAAGAGAAAACATACAGTAGGCAATCTAATGGCTTGGGGTGTTTAAATTACTTCAATATTTGACTGAAATACCCAATTTTTGCGTCTACTGCGTAAGCAGTAGCTGAATATTTTCTGACGTTTTGAAATCCAAAATTTGTGTAATATTCTCTGTCCAATAAAAGTCAACAACTTGAAGCCATATGGGTTCAGGGAAGCACAGCTGAGGTAATATTAGGCCGTGCCAAATCATATGTCCGTACAGAATACAGCAGTTCCTGGTAATTAAGACTGCGTAACACCACAGTGTGGCGATGTTCGAGCCGATTTATCACTTTTTCGAACCACGTAATAGATATTGTTGAGCAAAAGCTTCCGGTCATCAATCCGCACGATTTCCGGTTGTTTTATAGGAGTGATGTCAGAGGACATACAATACCGAAATTGGTTCAAATTGCACGTTTTTGACCATCGAAATTTCCAAACAAAAGGACACCTTTGATGTTAATTTAGTATTTAAAGCAACATTAGCTTGTACAAAAAGGGAACTTTTCATCACAAAAAGGGCATATCGGCTATCAGCCACATACGACGAGAGCGAATGGTATAATTGTTTTATAATATAGTCCAATAGCCATTAACTGAAGCAATAATTAATTATCCTCTGTTACAATGTCTTTACAATTTGTTCGGCCAAAAACCGCTTGCCCTTGAAAATTTGAAACACTTTTGTTTTACAACTCGAAGTGAAAGAAATAGTTTTAGAACCGGTATATCTCACAGAAAAGCTCAGATATATTATGCAGATGTTTGGTAGTATAGTAAGTGCTTGTTGACTGCAAATTCATTTGTCTTTGTTGCAAACTTTTCTGAACAATTCATATTCTCAATGAACATGTTTTTTTCGCTGTTGTTTCGGTATTAATTCTTTAAAAAACTTGTCTTTAAACTAATTTCTATGTAATAAATGTATTTTGCTAACCTGTCAAATTTTTTTGAGAGTTTTCCTTGTACTATTATCTTTCTCAAAGCGAACATTTTCCTTTTTTCTGCTTCGCAAAACTCATGTAGTTTTTGGACCGCCATCTTGTTTTTCGCTACTCGCCTTATATGAACTGATATACGGTGAGTAATTCAACCAATCAGATTGCAGAACAGCTCATATATGGTGAATGACTATATATATATATATATATATATATATATATATATATATATATATATATATATATATATATATATATATATATATATATATATATATATATATATATATATATATATATATATATACATATATATATATATATATAATTGTTGTCTTTTCTACTTAAAATTAATTAAGTCGCAAGCTCAATCACGCACGCAAACTCAGTCACGCAAGCAGCACAACGGATATCAACGTCATCAAGCAGGAAAAGTTAGTTGCGACTTAATTAATTTTAAGTAGAAAAGACAACAATTATAAAGCTCTACTAATATTGGTGTTGAGCACTCTTCAAACTACTCAGTGCGTTCATACTTTTGTTTGAATCAACGATTATTATCGATATATACAGGGTGTATCAAAAAAAACTGAACAGATTTGAAAATTGCTCTCACTTTCGCAAAACACGTATTTGTATCCGGATTTTTATATATATAGCTTCTTTGGGTACTTATAATGTAGAATAATGAAAAAAATTTCTCGAACTCAAATTTTGTGAACCAGGGGGGTGTGTCTTTTCCAACAAACTAAAAATGGCTCGCGCACAAATTTAAAAGCTGAAATTATATTTTGAGTTAATAGGTGGAAACTTTGTCGGGTTTTTAATTACTGTACCAAATTTCAGACAATTTGGTTTAGTTTAAGCCCCTTAACTATTCACGCAAAGTTACATTTTTCCTAAAAATCAGCTATTTGCATGCTTAATTAATGCATTTGCCTAATTTGCATATGTCAGCAATATGCAAATTAGGTAAAGGCATTAATTAAGCATGCGAAAGGCTGATTTTTTAGAACAAAATGAATAGTTAAAGGGCTTAAACTGTACCGAATTGTCTGAAATTTTGCACAGTATTTAAAAACCCGACAAATTTTCCATCTATTAATTCAAAATATGTTTACAGCTTTTAAATTTTGTGCGCGAGCCATTTTTAGTTTGTTGGAAAAGACACACCCCCCTGGTTCACAAAATTTGAGTTCGAGAAATTTTTTTCATTATTCTACATTATAAGTACCCAAAGAAGCTACATATATAAAAAAACCGGATACAAATAGGTGTTTTGCGAAATTGAGAGCAATTTTAAATCTGTTCAGTTTTTTTTTATACACCCTGTATATATATATATATATATATATATATATATATATATATATATATATATATATATATATATATATATATATATATATATATATGAATATATATGAATATTACTCCGATAACCTTTACTATTTTAGCATGATGATATTGAATCTAATGATCCAGAAGAACTTACTGTGACAACTCGTGTTCACGGAACTCAAAGTAGCTTGGTGACAATGTAAGTTTAAAAGCGCAGTAGTTCAAGTTGAGTGTAGAATACATGCAGGAGTCATGCTTGATCGTAATGTTTGAAAGTGACGTCTCAATGTTGGAACATCTTCACTCTTACCCTAAACTTTACCCTACCCTGGCAATACAGTATGTTGTCAATGAACTGAACTGTCATTTTATTAGATTTTCTTTGTGGAATACCATGTTGGGTACATCGTTACTAACCATGCCGTGGGCAATAAGTCAGGTAAGTATTGTTGTGTAGATTGAAGTGTCAATATTATTCTAAGAAGCAAAGACAAAACGCGAGCATTCTATGGAATCTATAGGAATTTAAATAGTTGAGAGACCATTCTGTAGTTGTGTTCAGGGACGTCCGAAGCGAGGGGGGCCAGAAGGGGGACCCCACGTTTATAGTTGGGGGAGGGCTAAATGTCTTTAGCCCCCAGCCCCCACACACACTTTTTAACAATGGTCAGTAATAAACCACAAAGTTGAATGATATTGTTTCAGTTACACGTGTAGACAAAACAATTTGAGATATTTGATGACATTTTGTTACCTTAGAACTCTGTAAATCTCCTTCTAAAGTGCAGGAAATGGCATTTCAGAGCTCTAGTTTTAAAATTTTCCTTGGAGGAGATGCCCCTGGACCCCCCTAGAATGTCACCTGCTGTCACCCGCCTTCGGCAGGCGCTGCAGTAAGTGTGCCCCACCCCCACTTTTACAGCCGCTCCGACGCCCCTGGTTGTGTTGCAGTACAGTATGTATAACGTCAGACGATTTTATTCTTAATGCAAGGGTACTAACGAAGAAATATGCCTCGTTATTAACAATTAAACCTTCAGCGATTACATTGGCTGATAACCTTAAAACTAGATTTAAAACAACTGATTTGAAAACCCGTGCCCAATATATAGCTTCTAGTAGCTGATGACAACAAGAGCTGCTGCCGATTAATCAATTAATCTAACCAACAGAACCGCCGTGTATAGCATGGAACCGCTCTTTGCGTTCTTTTCCAAATGAAACAAAATACGAGTATAGATGGTATTGTCGATGTGATCAAACGACAAACGTAACTTATTTTTCTATTTCTCTGCTAGCGCTCCCATTGGCCGTCAAATTAAAGCATGCCCTTTTCTTGGAAGCGACACTGTGAACGTGTCTAGGTTTATTCAATACGATTAATCGTTTTTAATCGATTGTTTATGATGATTAATCGATTATGATAATGAACCGATGGGAGCAGCTCTTTATTATTATTATTATTATTACAACATCTTTATACACGGTAACTAATCAACCATATTACCTATCAGTATTTACAAAAATTATAAAGGTTGTTTTTCATTAGGCCGTGTTACTAAATACAAATTAAAACTCAAAATACTATTATATAAACTATTATAAAAATATTAAAAGATACTAAGAAATGTTTGGGTCGAAGCGATACGTTAAATATATATATACTACAAATGAATTAAGTAGATTTAAAATTTTTACTATTATAGTTCCAGTCTTTAGCAGCAGCATATCCGAATGTCCTTTTCATTGAATTTGTTTTAGGCTTCGACAACATCAGCATCTTGTTATTACTTCTTAAATTATATTTATCAGAATTTGAGATTTTAAACATAGTTGAAACGTTTTCAGGACATTGGTTTGAAAGGGCTTTGGCCACATATGCTAATTTTTGCTCCTTTCTTCTCTCTTCGAGTGTTCTCCAATTTAATTTCTTTAAAATATCCGTGGAGCGAATTTCATAGGTATCACCTGTGATTACTCTAGCTGCACGGTTTTGTAGTCTCTGTAGCTTTTCTTTTGAACCTTCGCCACAGTTTCCCCAAACCATGGAGCAGTAATCAAAACTCGGTTGCACTAAAGCCTGATAAATATATTTAAGAGTTTCAAGAGAGACAAATGGCTTTGCACGGCGCAGCATACCAATGCCCTTCGATACCTTTTTACTGATGTTGTCGATTTGCTCATTCCAACATAGATTGTCATCAATCAGTACACCTAAAGTCTTTTTGGAATAAACCTGTTTCAATAGTTTCCCCCCGCATGATACGCTGGTATTTTTTTGAATTTTAGCTAGTCTTTGACGGGTTCCAATGATCATGTATTCTGTTTTTTCAATGTTTAAAGTTAGCTTGATGCTATCTGAACATACTGTAAGATTTGTATTATCTGCATACATTGCCGGACAGGATTTATCCAAGCAATTTGGCAGGTCATTGACGTATAATAAAAACAAAAGGGGACCAAGGTTCGATCCCTGGGGAACCCCACAACGTATTTTCCTGGTGGACGATGTTGCACTGTTCACCCTGCAGTATTGCGTTCTGTTATGCAAATAAGATTTAAACCAATCTAAGGCCTTATTTTGGATTCCATAGATAGATAATTTACTTAGGAGAATTCCGTGATCAACCGTATCAAATGCTTTACATAAGTCCAGAAAAAGTACTAATGACAACACCAACTCAAAATATTTGTCATTAACATTCGTTATCTAGTAAAACCTAAACACCGCCCAACAAATCGTAGTGATGTTTGTAAATGTGCCTTCAATCAGTAACTGTTGTTGTAATTGTTCTATAGGCGGGATTTGCTTGTGGAATAATCTTGATGATTTTTATTGGTGGACTGTCGTTTTACACAACAAAACAAATTGTAAATTTTGCCTCACACTATAGTAAGTTGACAGGAATGATATGTATATGTTACATTATTCTCTAAACATCATCTGCAATATCCCATGCTGCACGTGGGTATAAACACGTCTTGTTTTATAATCTTTATTGCGCACTAATTGGCCCGTTTTCGTGTGCGTTATGTCCGCGCACGATAGGGTTAGAGATAGACTTGCTATACTTCTGATGTGAGCAAAGGTCATAAAGAAATGTATTCATGCGCGCAACATGAGGATATCGCCTTCGTGCGCACACGGAAACGAGGTCATCGAGGAAAGAGTGTAATACACTGTAAGGTATATTGTTAATGAAACATTTCAAAATGTGTCAGACCATAGATAAACGAGAGGAATGGACTGGAAACTGGCGCCATTGTTTTGCGCATTGCTATCCGTGCTACGACATGTACAATTTGCAGGCTCATCTGTAAAAATTCAAAATGGCGTAAGCTTTAAACTTTCAAACACTGGCACTACATGCAAGCATAACGGATTTGAACGAAAATTTGAACGAGATAATAACATCGAATTATAAGCGGTATTTTAGCATAAATGTTTTTAGCAAATACCCTGCATATAAATTTTGCAAATTTCAAGATTTGTACTGTATGTTATATTTGGAGCTCGCTTTTCATTAATTTTACAATTCGCTTCTACCTATACAATTAATAAACATATACTTTCAAGTATGCCTATTAACCCATTAAACTGGAATGCGCCCAAATCCGCCCTACTTCACTATTTTACTCTGTCTAACACCAGACAATTTTTCTCGTCAAAGGAAATGACATCTCGATTGTCTATGGTCAGACACGTTGCCTTTTATACTCAGTTCTTCATGCAGTGCACTATATATGTCAAGCCTATAGCTAGGTACTTCTCAAGTTCTGGTAAAACTTGGTATAAGTCATTGGGCGTGAAGAAACCTCTACCTGTATATAGGAAAAATCCTGCTCGTAATGCGTCGGTTAATAACATAATTTGGCACGTAATGTGTTTTTAGGTTCAAAGGACAGAGAAACGTTAGAATTTTCTGACATTTGTCGAACTTATCTTGGTCGTTGGGGTGATTGGGCCGCGTTTGCATTCTCGCTATGTGCTATATTCGGTGCTTTGATTGTGTTTTATGTCCTGATGTCTAACTTTTTGTATAATACTGGAAGATTTATACATGGTGAGTATGCAATCCTGTTCAGGCAATTTCAAAAAATGTAGAAAGCTGCGAATATAGCTAACATAATGTCAACTTAAGTTGTCTATTTACTTTTAAACCCTTTATATAAATGATTTTTCCGGCTTTGCCAAAAGCAATTGACGATTCCAAAAAAACTGACAGCGGTAAACTTAAGAACAATTCTTTGCATCAGTTCTGTGTAACCGATTGACACCTTTTCTTTTCAAACCAAATCGTGCAACAATATTGAAATATTTGGTTTAACTGCTTATTTTTCAAATCTTTTTGATAAGATTTATCCAATTTTATTTTGCTTTAAAATATTTGTGAAAGAAATAGTATAAACCACTGAAAATCGCTGGATGGTATTGGAAGAACAATGTTGGGTCCGTTTGAATAGACCTTAACTTGCTTTGCCGTTCTTTTCTTGAAACGCCCAGTTACATTAATCCGGCAACACCCTTACTAATGAAATCAAATTAATATTATACTGAAACGGGATGGGTAACATTTCTATTGATAGACAATTCCGAATTTGCTGGCTGCCAATATAAAATACTAAGTTTTTATTACGATCGAAGCAGTGGTGGACACTTCCAGAAATATTGGGGGCGATTAGGTTGCCACCGTATGACCAACTTTTATTGATGGAAATCGTAGTTTGTTTACTTTAAATTTCATGCAATATGTAGTTTAATTTATATAATACCTTATTGAATTCTGATCGTTTAATTGACTGTTTATGGTCACGTGATATTGAATAGAAAATTCCATTTCCCAAGAGTGCAATGGAATACGTTCCATTGCGCAATTGTACTATACGTTTTATTCCATTGCACTCTTTGTGTTTTCGATAAATCGCATCCGTCAAAATGCTTCTCGTACGGTGATCGCAGTTTATTTTAACCCGATATTCGAAACTCAGTAAATGGGATTTAATGCAAATACGACTCGTCATAATGGCGGGAGCTTACAATAAACTTTTTAATATTAGTCTATTTTGGTATTATACCGAATGAAAATATTCTTACCATTGCACGATCGGCTATCAATCAAAGGTTTTCGGTAATTATTGAGGTGGGGCGGTTGCCTACCCCCTACCCTAGTGTCCGCCACTGGGTGGAAAACGTCTTTTTTAGGGACGGACCATTAGAAAAGTGATGGGGAGGGTGGGGAAAAACAGAAAAAAATCCATGCAAACAAAAAGGGTTTGAAAAAAAAATAATACATGCATCAGACTTGTTTAAAATGCGAGAAGATATATTTTTTAAAAAAAAACATACATACACAGCTGACAACCTGGGGAAAAAATACAAACATAAAAAAATTAACCCCCCCCCCCCTCCCCCCCAATCACTTTTCTAATGGTCCGTCCCTTAGGTCATGGACTTCAATATACAGTAAATTCCCGTTGTTTTTCTTGTATTATACCCATATATCTACTACATTCCTATGCAATACACGATTAAATTTTGTTTCATCAACATAAGACTATTAGTTCCTTTATAATTATATACATATAATATACCAAAATTCTTCACCAACGTGTTAAGTTGAGAATTAAATGTTGAAGTGCATGCAGTTATTCATTAGCTTGTAAAACGGAGAACTGCGACTTTATTGTGCTGTAGCTTACACGAAACACCTACCCAAGAAAATAATCAGTCTGGTTATTAGCAAAATAAACGCCACAACAACAATGGCAGCCAATGGTAAAATAATGAGAACACTCTCGATCATATTAATGGAGGGCATAAATGTTGACTTGGTATACAGAGATGAGTAATCTTCTCCTCGATACAGTGCCTTGACAAGTGTGAATCCGCAGAAGATAACCAATGTTGTCAAAGATGCAGTTTCTAAGCAATTTTCCCATCTCTTTCTGAACGGCTTGACACAGAGATGTATGACCAGTATTAATACACATGCAGTGAGTGCACACAGTGGACGCCAGCGACGGTCGTATGTGAAAGCGAAGATTAAGATAAGAACTAAACGGCGTAATATCAAAACACCTTCCCACGCGAGATGAGAACGTGGAAAACACGCGACGGCTCCGTGGGTACGGAACGGCCCCGAGAGAACGTGCAGTATTGCAAGACGATTCTTGTGGATTGCATTTTGACCAGGCCTGTGGTCTCCATTGACGTCAGCACGATTGCGAAACAACAGTCGTAACCAGTAGCAGCAAAATGGGAAAGGCAGTAAACAGCCTAGACAAAACTGAGTGACAGATATTAAACCTAAGTTTAGGACATACGAACCAAGGAAAGGTACCATACAAAATGGTAAAACTGACATTATCACATATCCTAGCAGTGCATATTGAAAGGATTGATAACATTGCATGGTGCCATCAATAAATAACACCTTAGTGTTTTTATATGGCACGCAGTGAAGTAAAGTCAAACATAGTCTGGCTGTTGTTGAGTACATCAGGAGAGAAATGTGGGTAAATGCACCGAGGGCGCGTTCAGTGAACGAGATTTTGCGTGAATCTTCTGCATAATTCCTCTCATTCGCTTCGTATGAATCAAATCTACGGTTATTAACTGAAAAGTTCCCAATATCCCAATTGTTTTCAACAAGCGGATTCAGAGATGAAGCACCAACTCGTACTCTCTTGCGTCCATGTACTCTGCTGCAGAGTTTCCACAGGAGGCAACCAACTCCAAGAGTCAAGAGCAAGACAAAACCAAAGGAATGCGACATGAGTGTTTTAGAGACAGGTGTAATGCTAGGTAAAGGACAGTCAAACGAGGAAATATCTGCCACTATGAGGTTAAAAATATTAGAGATCAAATCATTAACACGCTGGACAATCTTATTTTTCTCTTCCAACCCAACACTAGATATCAACAAGTTAATTGTTTGATAGTAATAGAAAAGGATTTTAATACCACCGCTTTCTCCTGTATCTTCTCTGTCCGACAGGCTTGGTAACTTTACAGAGAAACCTCTTTGTAGAAAACTTACAATATCTTCGTTGTAAAGAAAGAATATAATAAAAGCAAGTATCAGGAAAGCAGCTGCGGGAAAGAATATAGAAGCATTGCAAGTGTTGTTTTGTCTGCATGCAGTGCTGAATAAAGATTCTGATGTATCACTAGGGCATCGTCCACATAGTGTTCCAGTTCTTTTACCATCACAGACATTATAGGTAGGACACTTATAGCTGTCACAACAATAGTCGTGAGGACAGTCTATAAAACGAACCTTATTTCCTATTCTGTAACCCCAAAAGTTCGGCTTGGCTTTCAAATAGCCTAAGACACAGTCGCCCCCACGTGGACACTCGTGACACTCGAATTTCCGCGCGTTGTCTCGCAGGATCGTTCCTGAAGTATTGTGCGCAAACGTAGGAATGTTAGTCACCACTCCCCGATCTAATGAGTACGTTTTTCGTGGACATGGCGAGCATAGAACATTGAGATAAGTAAAGGCAATTGTTTCGTTCTGTCCATGCCCAGACTTTCTGATCTGATATTGAGAAATGTTAAATCCTTGGGGACAAATAAAGTTTAAAATTCCAGCCATTAGTACACTGCCACAACGTCTCGATCTGAAGATTGGCAATTTATTAGAAGGTAAATGAATGAAGATAGTTTTTCCATCGTTTAATTTGATAATGTTAAAAGTATTATTTCCTAGGATTTTTAACAAGCTCTTTGGGTATGCAAAAACTTGTATTGCCGTGCCACCAAATTTTCCAAGTTCAAAATAGCAGTCTCTGAGAGTGACATTGGCCCTGTCTGATATGGAAATAACTCCAGTTGAAGCACTTTTCCCAATAAGGTTGTCAATGAATTTACAAGAAACTGCTTGGAATGAACCCAAATTAAAGAACAAAGTCGCATAGATACCAGACCAGCCTTGGCAGGGAAAATAACGGTTACGCAAAAAAGTATTATTCCTTAATACGATTGTGTTGTTGTGAAAGTATCTGTTCAAGACGTATTTATTGGATTTGAATGGAGAGATGGCAAACTCTATAGTTCCTGTATTGTTCTGAAATAAACTATTTTCCAGTAACACCCAATACTCTCTTGCACGAGCTGCTTCAAGATAAATCAGGGTCTTTTTCCAGTAGTTATCTTCGAAGGTCAGTCGATCAAGTGTGATGAATGTTGTTTTCTGTCTCCCACTTACATTATATTTTACATATTTCTCGGCTTTTATCCAAAGAAGATATTCATTATAGTTGAGTCCAACATGATTCTTGAAAATGGTTTTGTTTATTATAATTTTCGTACTCTCTGCAAAAGAATGAACAAATATGCCATTCTGGAAGCGTCGTCTCGCTGCATTTCCGCCCAAGAAAGAACAGTTATTGATGAACAGTTCATACTTTTCAGTAATTGTGTCCTTTTGTTCTCGCTGAAGAATGCTGCTGGAATAAAACAAAGAATTTTTGATGTTGAAGATGCTTCTTTGGCAAGGGAGTGACTCGATACCGGCAAACTGATGATTGTGAAAACTCGCGTTGTTCAACACAAGGGAACAGTTTGCTGATTGTTTGATCAATATTCCTATTGAATTGTCTCGGAAGGTGCATTCGTTGAAGACTAACTTGATGTCTGTTTGTTGGCTATTATTCACCGCGACTCCCGAGTTGGATAAAATAAGATTACCAAAGGTTAAGCTTATCTCACTGCATCCTCGAATAAGAAACAGGGTGCGATTTTCTCGACATTGAATCTCAGCTGAGCCGTTTATACCTTGTATGGTCAGGGAATGTTGAATTAAAATAGCGCCTTTCTCTCCACATTCATGGTAGGGCCAGCCTTTTGTATTTTCGACCAGGATCGTATCCCCGGTATGAGAAAGCCTAACGGCATAATGTACTGTTTGGCAAGGCTGAATATATTGTCCACAAGAGGAATTATCACGGCCATTGTGTGTAACGTGTAGTTCTCGTGATGCTACTTGAAAAATGACTAAAGAATGTAAACAATAAATTAATATAATTAATCGTATGATAGCAGTCTGAACTGTATATAATTACAATTTGAAAATACATAAAATTAATTTATCACTGCAGCTAATCCTAAAGGAATACCAAATGGTTTTCCGTGCAGGATTATGTGATCCATGCACGAGGTATGTCGCGAGACTTTCGGAAAGCGTAAAAATACTCGAGCCGCAGGCGAGTGTATTTTTACGCTTTCCGAAAGTCGAGCAACATCCCAAGTGCATGGATCACGCTATCCTGCTTGGAAAACCATTTGGTAATTGTTTTATAAAATAACTTCAGTGAAACAATGACATTTTGAGAATCCCGCGAAAATGCCGCGAAGGCATTTTAATTCCTCGTGCAGGATAGCCTGATCCTGCACGGCTATTGACCAATCAAATTGCGTGTTTCACTGTAGTTATATATTTATCATTTATAGACCCGGAGCGAGGGGGATTCGGCGAAATATTTCCCGAAGTGATGATATTTCCCGAGGGCGAAGCCCGAGGGAAATATCATCACTTCGGGAAATATTTCGCCGAATCCCCCGAGCGGAGGGTCTTTAAATGATATATTATACCGAAAAAGGTATTCTATACCGAAAAAGGTATTTATTTCCTCGTCAGACTCACAGATAATCAATAGCTATATACCCCAGAATGGCGGTCGTTGTTGATCCTTGTGAAATACTCAACGTTTGTGCGAACGAAACTAACAACAAAACCTACGAGAATTTGTTAAAGTATAAAGAATACTTCCAAGTGCAACCTGACAAGAAAATTAAATGGCTAGGAAATTTTGACGAACTGAAATGCTTGATATTTGATTTGTTTGGTGCCGATGGGAAATGGAGTTCGCCGAGAGGCTCAGCAAAGGCATTTCGAAACGATAAAATAACTATTACATATTACACCAACAAGAAATCTTTGTTATTTCAAGGCCAAGAAGGTAACCGTTTGAAAGAGGTTATATTAAATCAATCAAGTAAGAGTTCTGACTTGTTTACGGACAGTATAGTTAGTCATGAATCTATCATTTGTGTTTCAAACAACGATAACCTGTTACATGCAAGTCAAACCGTGGCCAAAACAGCTAAAATATCTATGATTAGCGACAATACTAGATCTAAAAGCGAGGTAACAGAAACAACATCAGATTGCTCAACCCTTGAAGATCTACAAGACTTTATCGACTTTTCATATCAAAATATATTGCCGCTAAGTGATAATGCCAATTTATCTTCTACCCGAACCTTTGATTGTTCTACCCCGTCTCGCCCGAGTGTTGGTGACAACTCGCCTGCTATAGAGAAACTTTTTGGCATTTTCAAAAGGGAGTTTGAATCTAAGGTCGAAGCCCTGATTTTCGAACTTTCGGAGCAGAGGGAAACCATTGACAGATGTAAACAGGATATATGTAAATTGACCAGTGAAAATTTAAATCTAAAGTCACGCCTGGCGGAACTCGAACAAAAAGCGTTTCCTAAGAATAAATCTAATAACGTTATTAAAAACGCTGAAACCAACGATGTTATTAGTAGCACTCTATCATATTACCTGCCCTCAACTGTCTCAAACGAAGCCCCTAGCACAACTAATGGTCCTACTATCAGCTCCCTAGTAAATAAC
>CACRXK020002792.1:0-40518 GCA_902702795.2 Paramuricea clavata
TGATCTTGCGATGCACTTTGGGTGCATAAACCTTATTAATTTTTGCATTTCTTTGATCATTGTCAACTTCTTCAATCAAATCAAGCCATTTTTCATCATCTTACAAGCATACAATAAAAGAATTCACTGAAAGTACAATTGGTTCACGAGAAGGGGTAGATAAGATTATAAGAAATAAATTGTATTGCATACTTTTGATCCATTGATATTCTTTTTGTGTATGTACTATTAATAAATATGTAATTTTTAAACTTTTAAAACAAATTTTAAATCTGCACTATCCATAAAGAAGGATCGAATGAAACATTAAGGTATTTGGCAAGGTATTAAGTATTTCATTTCTCAATGAATGTATTTTATTCTTAACAAACACCCAAAACGTACTATTAAAGTTATTTAGAAAATACGACAACTTTAAAGGGCTCTACTTTTTAAAGCAGGCAACTAACCATCACCAAATTTTGCTTGACAGTAGAATAGCATGTGGATATGATGTGGAATAAAAATTACTGATGTGTCTGTATGGCTTCCGTAAAAATGTTTCCAATAAAGATGATGTATATTTCGCGTCTTCAGAAACACATAATTAGACATTTTGCTGTGCCATAACACATTACTGGTTGCAGATACAAAGATGAAAGTGCAATATTTGAAATCTCCACATACAAATACATCTTTGTGCATATTTTGATGGATATACCATGTACGGGTATGAAGTTACAGGTCAAAATGTAAAATAGGGTAATGGTGAATTTAGCACTGGCCACGCCCACTTTTCTGCTTTTCAGGCCATATTTCGAATTGCGATATCTCAAAAACTATTGCAGCTACGATGCTCAAATTTTGAACTTAAACTATTCCCACACAATGTTAACTGCCTGCGAAATATAAAGAAATTTGGAGAGGGTGGGTGTCAAATCAGGTTTTTTTGTGTTGAAATGGCATGGAATTACTCTTATGCAATTTTACTCGTCAAGGGGAGAGTGTCGACACTCAATGAGTGAAAGAGTAGAGTAGACTAAAAACACATCAATAAAATATTTATTGCATTTACATCAAGTGGAGTTTGTTATAACAATCTTGGCAAATAGAAAAAAAAACATATTGTAGCTCCATAATGCATGCATCAAATAGTGAATACTGTATGAATAAAGCAAGCGATAAACTGGCAAATTTATGGTAAATTCTGAGTTCTATTTCTGCATTTTTAAAAGACAACAAGTGTTTCTAGAAACTACACAGGGCTTGAAATAACATTCCCAAGATTCCTGATCATGGTGATCACCAGTCAAGACTTTGCCTGCTTTTTCAGATCGAAAACCCTGCTTTTCCATAGATCATAAACAATTTCCTGCTGATCATTGATCAGTTGTTATTTCAAGCCCTGCTATATCAAACTGAAGGTTCTAGAGATAAAAATGTTCATAGCATTAAGTTCACTTCAATCATCATCAAGGACCACGACTACTGGTTCGTCTTTTTCACCATTTGTCTCCCCCAAAACTTTCAAATTTTCACCATCATCATCATCGATTACCATCACAGGTGGTTCAGAATTTGAATCTTCATCTTCTGACAAAGCATCAACGTCGATAACAGTTGCCGGTTCCAACCTACGCTCTGATTCTTCTGGAACTAAACTACCATTCGCATGAAACAAAACCTGACGTTCGTTATCATCATTTTGTAACTCGTTATCATCTGTTAAGTCTATCCGAGCATGCTTTGGGGTCAATTCGGGATCATCGCTAAAAGACTCACTAGCCTTTCTCTTCCTGTTTGAATCTTTATTCACTTCTTTCACTTCCTCATTAACCACTTCATCCATTATTACCTCGTTAGCATCTTTACCTTCCATTATCTCGTTAGCAACTTCATTCACTGTTCCATCCTTTTCCTCGTCAGCTTTCTCAATATCTTGTAGGATTTTAAATTCCTCGTCATCAGCCATATTGCTACAATTAACAATGTTCAATACAAGTTCATAATTCTGATGAAAATCATCAATTTTCAAACGAGAACCATTGGTTATTCCAAAATCTGACAAGAACTTCAAGTTATTTTGATCAGTTTCACCTTCCTCACTTGAAATTAAAATTGTCCCCTTGCCATCTTCAATTTCCACATCAGGTGCGATGACACCAAACTGTTGTTTAAGTAGCTTATCTTCTAACGATTTCACTGTGACCTTACTACAATCCATCATCACTTTAGCTTCTGGTTTCGTCGAACAAACGTAGCACTTTGGATTTGGTGCGACAAGAGGCGATGGTTGCAACAATTTCTTCCGAACCGATGGCTTCTTGTTCAGATATACTGTCTGACAATTCGCAATATCTCCTTGCAGGGCTTTCAGAGCTTCCAAAACGATAAGACCAGAAATAACAGCGTTTGTTGTCGCGATCGCTGGGATGATGTTGCCAGCCATGGACTTCACATCAAAACGACTCTTCTGTGGGATATCAAAAATATGGGAACGAATGTTACTTGCAGAAACAACAAAGTCTAACGAGGCATCGTCATCCTTATCCCAGACCAAAAAATCTCCTTTTTTCGTTAGCTCATCCTTCAATAGTTCAACACATCTGTGGAACTTTTCAATACATTCCTTGATTGTCCAAATTTTTTGATCCGGCAAACCGTTCTCGTTATCCGGTAACAAACTCTCGTTAAGATTCTCAATATCTAATGGAACTGGTGCTTTTCTTTCTTTCCACAGCTTGTCCATAGACAACAAATACTTAATGTCCTCAATAAAAAACTTCTGAACAAGTTTGGTAGGCTCATATCCGATGCTCTTTGCCCAATCTTGCGTTGAAACACGTTGTAGCTCATCATTTGAAGAATTGTTAGCCACAGCGCCAGCATCACCGACCGCTTCAGGGTCTTCGGCATCCGGGGAAACCTCTTCGTCTGCGTCAGCTTCGCCAAACAGTTGGTTAAACAGATGCTTTGCCCAGACAATGCAATGGATTGGTTCTGATGGCGTGTTTCGTATTGTACACCCAGGGAACGACTTTTGGTGGGGTTTGGGTTGACACTCGTAACATTCCGTCACGCCTTTTTGGATAACTGTCACTTGACCGAGGTAACCCGCCGTACCGCTTTCAACCAATGGCACACCAGCGGCTAGACACATCCGGTTCACATGATTCCTTGCGACTCGGTTATCCAAAGCATTCAAAACGACCGAAAACTTTTTAAAGAAGTTAACGTCATAATCTGGGCTAGTGATGCTATCGTGGTACGCCTTGATTTTCGCTTCAGGATTGAACTCGATCGCACTTTCACGTGCTACATTCGCTTTAGACTTGCCGACATGTTGTTTTTGGAACAAAAATTGTCGGTTCAAATTGCTCACATCGATCGTGTCTAAATCAATGACTTCTATATCGTTGAAACCGGTTAGAACGAGTGTTTTAAGCAGTTCACAACCAATTCCGCCGGCTCCAACTACTAATACCTTACAATTCTCGAGTTTTTCGTATAAATTTTGGCCCAAATTGCCAGATTGAATTTCCCCAAAAGTAGCCATGTTTTCAGCGCGTGTTTGGCTGCATGCTTTCGAGATTCGAGTTGCCTCGCGTGGGGTAACGTATTCGTGGAGTACACGCGTGGGAATAGCAGCGCAATTTATTCCATGGTATTTTACAGTGAAACAACCTCAAGCAAAATGCCCTGGGTACGAGGTTGACAGTGAAAATTAATTGCTGTTTCGAGAAGGCTGTTTTCCACCGGGCAGAGCGAAACTTTTTTTTGTTTGATGAGCTCTCAAGCGGAACTAGTGAAAAAGACAAAGAAAAATTCGCGTGGAAAATTCCGCCTACTCGAAAACTGGCTCTTGCATTTTGGTTTGTTGATAGGAATGATAGCCAAAATTTCAGGCTAGTAGCTCTTAATCCACGGTTTCTTTATCATTTTATGTCATGTCGATTTTTACATGTACTCTTATACATTTATTCGAAACCACAACGTAATATTGCATAATTAAGTTTGTAACAGGTGGTGGGCAGGTCTTTCGTAATGTCGTATCATCTTACAATCAACAAATCTTTCGACTGTGATTCGTATGCATATATGCGGTAAGAAAATCTAAATATTATCAGTCTAGAATGTTCTTTAGCTAATATAACAAAGATAGAAAGATATATAGATTAAACTTGATGGACTTTCGACAAAACAGTCTCGTTTTTGTGTCTAATATCGTTGATGGGAAATCCTATATAATATGTTGTTGCCAATCAATTGATTTGTTTTGATAGTTTATAGCGGAAATCACCGTAATTAATCTATCAAAGCTTCGTAAGAGATTTCAGGCGATTAAATTTGTCTTTGTTACAATAGAATGGCCTCACCGACTTTGAATATTGGAGAATTACAAGACGTGGAGTTGAATACGTTTCACACGGGGACAGACTTACACACAGCCGCGGTAAATGGCGATAAACTAACTATTGAAAAAATTTTAAAGCAAGATGGTGATATTGACACGCTCAACAAAGGGGATAAATACGGTCGAACAGCCTTGGTTTATACAGTCTCTGGGGATTGGTACGAATGCGCAGAAATCTTAGTTGCTCATGGAGCGAGTTTGTTACAGACTGACTGTGATAAACGCAATGTACTACATTGGGCTGCCTATTTAGATCGGCCGAAGTTCATAAAATTGTTCCTGGAACATTTGGGTTCAAATTTGGAATTTAATTTTGGCGATAAAGACGGCAGAACAGCATTCCATTATGCCGCTGCGCTACCAAATTCCAAATGCCTGCGTTTGTTATTGAAACGTTCAACGTTGAACAAAAGGAATCTAAATACGACGGATAATGAAAAAATGACGGCATTACACTGGAGTGTATTTTATAACCGTTTGGAGAACTTTAAAATTCTCCTACGCGAGGGCGCAGAAACGACTAAACGCGACGGGAAAGGACGGTGTTTACTACACATGGCGGTGCTAAATCCTAGCGCAGACTCTGTACGAATCGTGCGCATTTTGTTAAAACATAATCGGCATTTTTCGATTCAATTTGATTGCGAGAAACATACGTCACTTCATCTGGCCGTTGCCAGTGGCAACCAGGAGTTAGTGCGCGAATTATGTTTGGCAGAGGAGTCTGCGTTAAATTGTCTTGATCATCTATCTCGTGGTGTTTTACACTATGCCGTCCTAAATAATGACATTGAGATTATTGATATTCTAATATCTGCTGGAGTATCACCCCACCATGTAGATAGTACAGGAGCGAGTGTTTTACATTACGCGGCTAAAAATAACAATGCGCAAATTGTGAAACGTTTCCTGGAACGTTTTAAAAACTTTGAAGACACTAGCGATAATCAAGGACGGACTGCACTCATGTGGGCTGCAAGCGAAGGTTCCTACGATGTCCTCAATTTAATGTTAAAAAATTTGAGCCATTTTAATATTCACGCGAGTGACGAACAGGGCATGACAGCATTACATGTTGCATGCTTTGCCGGCCATGAAGAATGTGTAAAAAAACTAATCGCAAACTCAGCCGATATTACCCAGCCGGATAAGCTCGGTCAGACAGCGTTATTCAAGGCCTGTGCGCAAGGTCACCACAAAATTATTGGTATTTTAATGGATAGAAAAGGATCCCATGGGAATACAATGGGGCCATATTTGTCTTCTATCCAAGAAGAATCAGTTGTATCCCAAGATACCCTAAAAAACTCTGAATGGTCGCACGAGCCAACTGAATATTTGATTAATGGGGCTGAATGCAAAAAAGATGAGAGGGAGAATTTAGTTTCCATAGACAAGGGGGCTTTTCCCGGGAATTGTACATCTGACAGTTTAAAACCTGAGAAGAAAAATCGTCCTCTTATGAAATACCGGATCAATGAAAAACACCCTCGGGTAATTTGTCTGACTGTTCATCCGAAAGATTGCCAGGTATTCATGAGTTAGAGGATGAAAATGGGTGCACCCCCCTGCACTTTGCTGCTCATGCAGGTCACACGCATGTGTGTAGTTGGTTACTAAGTGAGGGAGTGAACCCAGGAAAGAAAGACTCACAGGGTCGTACAGCCCTACATGGGGCCGCTTTTAATGGACACACTGAATGCATAGCGTTAATGTTGTCACATGACCCACACTTAGTCAACGACCGTGACTACGATGGCTACTCGTTGTTGCATCATGCAGCAAGCAATGGTCAATTAGAGACTGTCAAACTCCTCGTCTCTGAAACCTTTCAGACGTGTTTGAATGCTCGTTTAATGTCCACGGACTGGACGCCATTGGATTTTGCAATGGCCGCTGACCACCAAGATGTGACGCAATTTCTGATGGATAACGGAGCGCTGACGACAGCTTGGCTCCAGGACGCTGCGGCCGACAAAATCAAAAAGTTTTTGAGACGTCTAGTTGTACGGAAACACGAGGCAACGGTGAAGCCGTTGATCGAAAGACATAAACAGTTAACAAAGGAGGAACAGTTAAAACATTGTGAAAACGAGGATAAAAACAGGAACGATGATCTCATATACGGCAATATGACACACGAAGATGTCGCGCATAACATTGTTGATGACGTCACACATGATTACGTCATTCATGATGACGTCACACACGGTATTATTGTTTGTGACGTCATCAATAAGAGAGACTACACTGTTGATGGTCATGAAAAAGACGATGACATTGAGCAACAATGTGCCGAAGAAACAAAGGAAAATCAGAACAGACAAGCAGCGAGGTCGGAGGACGCCGTGCATTTCAAGAGATCAGAGGATCAACCGCTTACGACAGATCACGATCAATTGCGAACATTGACGGAAAATGAGAACATAATGCATTCTGACCAAAAATCGGATAAGAATCGGTCTACGACAGACGACGATCATTTAGAAACATTTGCGAGCCTGTTTGGCGAAACTGAAATACGTGATAACGGTAAGCATATTTTGTTGCTAGATGCTTGTTACCATGGTGACATAACAGGTGTTCAAAAGTTACTACAGGAGAATCTTGACGTGAATTACCGCGACCAGCGTGGTTGCACTGCTTTGCATTTGGCAGCTGCCCAAGGGCAGGACGCGATTTGTGAATATTTACTAGAAAACGGCGCGGAAACACGCGTGCGGAATATAAATGGAAGAACTGCCCTACATCATGCAGCAATAGCTGGCAACGTTAGCGCTGTGTCACTGTTGTTACGTCATAACAAAGATCTTATATCGTACTTAGATTGTGACAACAGAAGCGCTTTACATTACGCAGCTAGCTTGGGACATCTCGATGCAGTGAAGTTATTAATAGACAGTCGTGTCCAGGACGTCTGCGCGAAATCAACACAACTCACCGCATTAGATTGCGCAATTCTTGGACAGCATGATGACGTAAACGAATATATGATTAGCCAAGGCCTGCAACCTAGCGGGTTGTTGGATCAGGCTGCGCGGGTTATTCAGATAAACTTTCGTAAGTCGTTAGAACGAAAAGGAATTTCAGTGGAATCTCGTGGAAAACCTATCAAAGGTACGGAAAAGGGTTTGATAAATAATGAAAATAAGTCGAAAGACGGTGAAACTAGCGGCCCCACTGTAATAAATAATGAAAACCCCTCAAAAACCTGCCAAGAAAACACATACGTCTCTGTAAACAAAACACTTTCGGATATACAAACAAAATATATTTATACTACGCCAAAAACAGATAAAAAATCCAGACCCACGGATTGTAATCCGACCAAGAGATTATCTGAAAATTTCTCAGAGGGGATTAACTCAAATTATGAGACGGATTATGATTATTCAAGGACAGCTGTCAATAACGTAATCTATTCCAAATATTCGCGAGAATCCAGGATTAAAACCTCTTCTAGTGCGCGAAGTAGGGGGACAACGTTTGCTGAATCAAATGTAGAAAAACTCTCGCGCGCGCCTGACTGCGTCATCGTAGCGAGCGGTGAGAAAGAGCGAATATTTAAATTGCGCGATAATTGGGAACGGATTGCGCTACTTCGACGCAAAAAACAGGCAGCGCTTGTCATACAGAAACATTTTAGGAAGCATATGGTAAGAAAGAAAGCTGATAATCAAAATGCCACTAAAGAATTCAAAGCGGAGATAAAAATAAAAGACAATACCAACACAGAATGCGCTGTAATAACATTGACGCAAAACGGTACACGCAATTTGGGAATAGATAATGAGAAAAACGGAAAAAACTTGCCTTTTAAAACAGTAATAATCTCTAATTCGCCAACAAAACTTAGCAGAAATAGGACAACGGACAGTGATAAGGCGAAAGAGAGTCAAACAAATCAAGTTCGATTAAGTCAGAATAAAGTTGAGACAAGTTCTGGTGTTTACAGCAACGAACCTACGTCCCCGAAAAGGCTGACTCGGAAAACCGTCGTAAATCGACTACGAACGACATCGCCCGAATATAGCTCTTCGGAAAACGAACCTTTGCACGAGAAACGTCAATACAAGAGCGCTTTCCCGCTTCTGTCTCCAACGTCTAGTGCCACGTCATCTAACCGGTCGCCTAGCAACCAGGGTGTGATTCAACTGCCTAACAACAGACGTCCGTCGCATAGCAACAGACGTGTTGAGGCACCGATATCTCCGAAATCTAGTTCAACGTCATCGAACCAGTCGCCTAGCAACGCACCTGTAAACCAGCTGCCTAGCAACAGACGTGCTAATTCGTCGCCTAGCAACAGACGTGTTGACGTAGCACCGATATTGAGTAAAAACGAGTTAGTTAAGCGATGGCTTTCTGACGAGCTGATTAGCGAAAATGCAAGTAATACAAAAACTACAAATAAAACGAAAAATATAGAAGTTGAAGTATCGAACTCGGAGCCACGGTTAAGAAAAACGGATCCTTCAAAAGGTGCTCGGAGACTCTCGACACATTCCGCCCGCATTCGGAGAAACTCGCTGATTAAGAATGCGTACGGCTCGCCAGCAGCACTTTCGTATAACTTTGCTTTAGATACGTATCATCCGCTGGTATCACGACGCGGGCGCAAGGAGACCGCGTTTCCATTTCGAACTAGCAGCAGAGTGAGACCGAACAGCATGAAGCGAGTGGAGGTGGGCTGGGTGCGCACAGCAGACATTGCCCCGGGGTCTACCCCTAGTGAGTCTTGAGGTTTTATATCACTGGAATATTCAATAGCAGTTAAGCATCAAACAAGGAACATAATCAACTGTATGTGCAGTGGCGAAGCTAGACATGGCAACTGGTCATGCTGTGCTTATAATCCTGTGTTTATATAATTTAAAGTCAATACATTTCCAGGTTTGAATAATGAAAATCATTAAAAATAGCATGACCTGTTGTTATGGCTAGCTTTGCCACAGTCTATGTGATAGACTATCCGCTATATTTAATAATTGACCAGCTGCAAGCCTGTAATAGATACCAAATTTCGCTTGTGTGCTACATAAACAATAGTTTGGCCTCGAGACTGACACTGTGATTGCATTTACACCCGTTTTCAAAATTACGCGACCTCCCTGAAAAATACTCTTACTTCGAATGTCAGTTTTATGTCACAAAAACTGCTAAAAATAGCAAACGTAAACAAACTGTCAAAAGACATTTTAAACCGTATTTAATACCAAAACTGAACAAAAATGAGTTAGATAACTTAGATATACAAACTAAAGCACAATACAAACCATCACAACAGAAATATGTGCCGTGAATAACTTTTAAAGTTTGAAAAATAACAATTTATCCTGGAATTTAGCTGTCAGTATAAAACACGCGCGCTAGACTATAACGGTGATGTTATGATTTTGTTTGTGCTTAAATTTTGCAATAATTCTCACTAAAATATCTTGAAAATCATTGTAAGCCTGTTTATATAAAGCATACAAAGCATATACATCGACAAGGAACCGCAAAACTCAAATTTAAACTTCGTGACCGAATGACATAAAACTGACATGTCATCTCTAGCATTTTCGTCCTTGGTCGCGTAATTTTGAAAACGTATGTAAGGTCTAGCTTTTATAAAGACATCAGCGAGCTTAATCGTTTTGTTCGTGTCATATTTCGGCGGTTAAACAATATTTACTTATTTTATGTGCCTTAGATAAAAGTTGTGTTGTCTAAGTGCGCTCTAGGATAAATATAAATGCCTTGAAAAAAGTAAAAATGAGAAAATATTAACGATTTTTAAGCTGTGTTTTTCGCATCCATTTTGTAAAAAGGACTGGGGCTACCTGCAGAAAACACTCATAACCGGCTTCAAAGATGGCGGCCAACTTATCACTCCAGTTTACTTATAGTTCAATGCGTTTTTGTCAACACGGACGTCACCCGAAAATTGGTAGAACTAATTTTGGCGGTATTTTGCATCATGTCGTTCCTGTAGGGAAGCAAAAAATTTACGTTTTGTCATATATGTTGAAGATTACCACAAACTGATACAAATACAGTTTTTAATCCAGTACCCCCCCCCCGGCAATCTTGACGTCTGTGTTGATAAAAATATCGCGTTTTTAACCTTGCTATTGGTGAACTGGGGCATGTTGTCAACACGACGTGTTCACACTGCTTGTTCTTAGCTTGTTGACAACTTGTTACAAGGTTGTTGAGCTCAACAGAGATGTTACAAGTTGTGAGTGACAACCTTGTAGCAACTTGATAAAATAACAGCATTGTTACAACTTGTTGACAAGCTTGCTACAAGCTTGTTGCGAACACATCTTGTTGACAAGTTGTGAGATTTTTACGTGTGTAGTGTAATATAAGAGCGATGAAATTGTATTAAAACAGTATAACAAGTCTCCGGCCCAGAACAGAATTTCAAAGTAATATTTAAAAACATTTTATATGCATACGTTTCTTTAATTGAACTTTATTTGTGTTAAGATGATGAATTATGAATCACAAAAGAACACAGTTTGATGTCTATGGCTATGCCTAGTTGCACGATTTAATCATCTTTCTAACAAAATATCAATGTTCATTATCAGAAGCGAAACTATGATCATACGATTTAGTGTCTGTTCTGTCAAAAACCAACATTTGGTGGAAATGTTGTATTACTTTAATACTATACTTGTTTGAAAGCTTGGAACATAAATAGAAGAGAGATGAAATTGTATTAATATAACATGCCTTCCCAGAACAGAATTTCCAAGTAATATTTTAACACATTCTATGCATATTTTCTTTAATTCAAGTTTGGTTCCGCTAAAATGATCTCTTACGACTCACAAAAGAACACAGTTTAATGTCGCTATTATCTGAAGTGGTCTTGTGATTTAACCACACATCATCACGTTTTCATTATGAGCAAGTAAACTACAAGACAAGCTCTTTAAAATCTGTCTTTCAAACAAACATATCAAAACTTTTTCTTCACTCTGTTTCGAAGAGAAATGGCGAGGAGACGTTCATTCGGCGGATATGAAGAGGACAGGTTTGAAAACGAAGTAGACAGTGCATTACTGTGCACTACTTGTAGAAACGTCTTAAAAGACCCAGTCCATTGCCCGAATGAACATTATTGCTGCCGCTCGTGTATTGTAAAGCATTTGCACGAAAACTTCGAAAGGTGTCCGATGTGTCAACACCATCTGACGGAAGAAACTTTGAGCAAACCACCGAGAGTTTTGACGAATATGTTGCAGAACCTCAAGATTCGGTGTGATCACGCCAAACGCGGTTGTCGAGAATTGATCAAGCTTGAATTTCTTGATCGCCATGTCAAGAGCTGTGGCTATTCACCAACACGTTGTACAAACCCTGGCTGTCCTCAAGTCATCAACCAACACGAAAAAGAACGCCATGAGAATGAACTTTGTCGTTTTCGTATGGTTGTTTGTGACGATTGTAAGCAACAAATGTCAGGCAAGTCAAGTCGTGTTCATCCCTGCTTCATGAGGAAAGAAATGGACCATTTAGTCAAAGATATGAGGGAAGTCAAGGATGAAGTAAAGCAAGTGAAGCTGACTCAAGAGGAGTTTATTCGAGATCTGATAGACCAAGTTGCCAGACAAAATGATGTCGTTGATGATCTATGCCACAGAATGAATAACATGAAAGCAGAAATGGAGTGGAATGCAAAGGAAGCAAGCGAACGATGTGATTTGTTCACAGGTAGATCAAAAATTTTCGTTTGTGGAGGGATAGATGTATACAACCTTAATTCCGTAGAGTCGTACAGCTGGCCCGAGAATTCCTGGACTGTGGAACCAGCAATGAAGGAGGCACGATCAAACCCTTCAGCATTTGTCCACGAGCGGCAAATGTATGTCAGTGGCGGATGGACTGGGACCAAGGCCACTGACAGCATTGAAAGCATGAATGTTGCCGAGGAAAACATAGAATGGATTCAGTCTCCTCTCAAGATGCAAATTAAGTGTCAAGGACACAAAATGGTTTCTCACGAGAACAGTGCGATTTTAACTGGTGGATTTGAAGGTGGCAATGTTTCAGACGGGATTTACGAAATGAAACTAAATCCTCCATACACTACCAAATTATTAACCCAGATGCCAGAACCAAGATGCGGCCATGGTTGTCATATTATTGACAACCAGGTTGTGGTTGTTGGCGGAAGTACATCAAGATACCTTGGCAACGACGTTAAAAACACTGTGTACGTATATGATATGAACAATAATGAATGTAAAACCTTACCACCACTGCCGTTTCCTATCACTGATATGGCTAGTGTTAGTTATAAAGGTAATGTAATTTTGATCGGAGGTTTTAATAACAAAGCTCAAACATTAAACAGTGTAGTAATGTATGATGTGAAAACAGGGAAAATTAAAATGTTGCCTTGTCTTAATTCTAAAAGAGCAGCAAGTACAGCAGTTATCACTAGCAATGTTATCATTGTTATGGGTGGGTATGATCATGAAACTAAAACATGTCTCAATTCTGTAGAGTGTTTAGATTTAAGTAGCAATGTATGGAGAGAACTGTCGCCAATGCCAACTAAACGAAGTGGTGCAACTGCAGTTGTAAAACCAATTTCATAGAATGTATCAACTAAACTTTGAAACGTAATCCTATACAATAATATCATAATTTTGTTCAGTTTGTGACGTATACTTAATGACCGCGTATAATCAATGTAGATAGATAAATCAAAGACTGTTATTTTGCCACTTAATCCATAATAAAATGATACCGTTGTCAGTTGAAAAATAGATTTTGTAGACCTCGTCTTAGAGTTTCTCTCCTCATAATGAAAGAATAAAATGGCGTGATTTATGTGTGAATGTGATTATATCATATAAAGATTATCTCAGATAGCATCGATATCAAACCTTGTTCTTTTGTCAGTCATACAGATGTTTTAGCGCAATTAAAGGAAAATATGCATAAAATGTGTCTAAATGTTACTTGAAAATTCTGTTCTCAGAAGCTTGTCATGTTATTACGAATTCATCTCTTTCAAACTGTGCTCCAAGCTTACAAGAATAGTGTTGGAACAAGTTTAGGTGTTGGTATTTTTGACAGGGAAGACGTCGTATTGAAATCATTCACAGTTTCACCTCGGATAATAAACAGAGCCGTGCCGGCATATTTTGCAATTTGCTAGATAGATGATTAAAGACATTAAATCACGCAACGAAGCGAGACATCAACCTGTGTTCTGTTGTAAGTCATCATACAAAGCTACTAGTCATGCCTATTCAGTGGCGCTTTAATCCAGTGTCATTATTGAGATCAACGGATCTGATAAAAAAAAACATCTTCTCCCAAAGTACGCCTTGCCCCAGTCTCTCAAATACGCGACTCTATGAGGCTCTATGGCCAAGGTGATGAGAAGGATGTAGTTACAACATGCAGATGATCTTGATACGCGGAAAAGTACTGGCACTAGTTGTCAAATAGAAATCCATTTTATGATTAAAACAACTGAATATCTCCTGTAATATACTTTATTTCGATTCCATATTTTTGTCAGAGCTATAGTTCTCATAGCCAAACATAATTACAAAATTTCAACTAGTTTCATAAAGAATAACGAAAGATATAATTGACTGAATACATCAAAATGGATTTCTATTCGGACAACCCTTTCTGAGCGCTGATTGGCTAAAATACGAACACGAGATCACCTGGATAGCGTAAAAGAGATGAAATTGTATTAATATAACAAGCTTCCCAGAACAGAATTTCCAAGTAATATTTTAACACATTTTACGCATAATTTTGCTAATTATTATAATATGTAATTATCGTCACTCGTCTGAGCTGTTGGAATCCCCGTGCCTACGTTAATAAATAAGCCCATAGGCTTATACATGGAGGGGCTTATATTCGGAATGGCCTGAATTGCGAATGCCTCGCAAGTGGTAACCGTGGTGACGCAATGGTGTAAGTGATATTATTTTGAAGAGGTGGTGTGATGTATGATGCAATAGTCTCATGACGCGCATACTACTTCCTGTCTTCGCACGCAGCTATGCGTGGGCACAGATTAAATAATATAAAGATTGTGTATATATCGTGACTTCAGTTAGTCTAATGATGGTTTTGAAATAAAATGGAAATATCACAAACTCATTCTCGTCTTTGTTTTCACTCATATCTTCAGTTTCAAGATGTTAATCTTTGGATTACATTTTGTCTTATGCGACTTTGGCGATTTTGATTTCATTTTGAGATTTTTGGCGTATGATCAAAATGTAACCAAGCACGCGTGGGCGGCATACCTTGCAAGAGGTGACGCAATGGTGTAAGTGATATTTTTTTGAAGAGGTGGTCTCACTGGTCTGATGTATCAGTGGCGTGGAGATTAGGCCGAAATTTTCGGTAACCACTGAGTAATCTAATAAAATACAACACAACGGAAACTGCGAAGAAAAATATGAATTTCTTCGGAATTTCCATTGTATTGTATTTTGTTTGATGTATGGTGCAATAGTCTCGTGACACGCATACTACCTCCTGTCTCGCACGTAACTCTGCGTAGCAGACCAGTGATACGGTATAACGACACATCATCACAGTATTTCCTTTCAGAACCAACAAAGAAATTCTGTATAACACAAGCTCTTTAATTAAAATCTGTCTTTCAAACAAACATATCAAAAGCGTAGTTACAAAAGCGAACGTTTTCTCCAGTCTGTTTCGAAGAGAAATGGCGAGGCGACGTTCATTCGGCGGATATGAAGAAGAAAGATTTCAAAACGAAGTAGACAGTACATTACTGTGTCCTATTTGTAGAAACGTCTTAAAAGACCCAGTCCAATGCCCAAATGAGCATTATTGCTGCCGCTCGTGTATTGTAAAGCATTTGCACGAAAACTCCGAAACGTGTCCGACGTGTCAACAACATCTGACGGAAGAAACTTTGAGCAAACCACCGAGACTTTTGACGAATATGTTGCACAACCTCAAGATTCGGTGTGATCACGCCAAGCGCGGTTGTCAAGAATTGATGAAGCTTGAATTTCTTGATCGCCATGTCAAGAGCTGTGGCTATTCACCAACACGTTGTACAAACCCTGGCTGTTCTCAAGTCATCAACCAACACGAGAAAGAACGACATGAGAATGAACTTTGTCATTTTCGTATGGTTGTTTGTGACGATTGTAAGCAACAAGTGTTACGCAAGTCAAGTCGTGTTCATCCCTGTTTCATGAGGAAAGAAATGGACGATTTAGTCAAAGATATGAGGGAAGTGAAGCTGATTCAAGAGGAGTTTACTCGGAATCTGATGGACCAAGTTGCCAGACAAAATGATGTCGTTGATGATCTATGCCACAGAATGAATAACATGAAAGCAGAAATGGAGTGGAATGCAAAGGAAGCAAGCGAACGATGTGATTTGTTCACAGGGAGATCAAAGATTTTCGTTTGTGGAGGGGGTGATGGTAAATACGCCCTTAAATCCGTAGAGTCATTCAGCTGGCCCGAGAATTCCTGGACATTGGAACCAGCAATGAAGAAAGGACGATCAGGCCCTTCAGCATTTGTCCACGAGCGGCAAATATATGTCAGTGGCGGATGGACTGGGGCCGAGTACATCGACACTATTGAAAGCTTAAATGTTGACGAGGAAAACTTAGAATGGATTCAGTCTCCTCTCAAGATGCCAATTAAGTGTCAAGGACACACAATGGTTTCTCACGAGAACAGTGCGATATTAACTGGTGGACTTGACGGTGACAATGCTTCAGATGGGATTTACGAAATTAAACTAAATCCTCCATACACCTCCAAATTATTAACCCAAATGCCAGAGCCAAGATATAAACATAGTTGTCATATTATTGACAACCAGGTTGTGGTTGTCGGAGGAAGGACATCAAAATACCTCGCTGGCGCTAAAAACACTGTGTACGCATATGACATGAACAATAATGAATGTAAAACCTTACCACCACTGCCATTTCCTATCACTAATATGGCTAGTGTTAGTTATAAAAGTAATGTAATTTTGATCGGAGGTATTAATGAGAAAGGTCAAACATTAAACAGTGTAGTAATGTATGATGTGAAAACAGGAAAAATTAAAATGTTGCCTTGTCTTAATCATAAAAGATCAGGAAGTGCAGCAGTTATTACTGGCAATGTTATCATTGTTATGGGCGGTCGTGATTATGAAACTGTAGCATTTCTCAATTCTGTAGAGTATTTAGATTTAAGTAGCAATATATGGAAAGAACTGTCACCAATGGAAGCTAAGCGACGCAAGGCAACTGCAGTTATTAAACCAATTTCATAGAATGTATCAATTGAACTTTGTGACAAAAATGTTTAAGCATACTAACGTAATCCTACAGAATAATATCATCATTTTGTACAGTTTGTGGGATATGCTTAATGATGTATAATCAATGCAGATATATAAGATATATAAAACAAAGGCTGATGTTTTTACTATTTAATCCATAATAAAATGTGTTGTCCAAACAATATCTCACCTTTCCTCAAACTAACTTCTACACAATGGTTACGTCTATCAGTTCTAAACTGTTCTTCCTAAAGGTCCAATAAGGATCATCTCTTATTGATCCAGTGTTACTACAGGAGGAAACCTAAACTAAACTAACTTTATTTATACTGGATAGCTTTATCAGTTCTAAACTGTTCTTCCTAAAGGCCCAAGTAAGGATCATCTCTTATTGATCCAGTGTTACTACAGGAGGAAACCTAAACTAAACTAACTTTATTTATACTGGATAGCTTTATCAGTTCTAAACTGTTTTTCCTAGAGGTCCAGTAAGGATCATCTCTTATTGATCCAGTGTTACTACTGGAGGAAACCTAAACTAAACTAACTTTATTTAGTATACTGGATACCTCTATCAGTTCTAAACTGTTCTTCCTAGAGGTCCAGCAAGGATCATCTCTTATTGATCCAGTGTTACTACAGGAGGAAATCTAAACTAAACTAACTTTATTTATACTGGATACCTCTATCAGTTCTAAACTGTTCTTCCTAGAGGTCCAGCAAGGAACATCTCTTATTGATCCAGTGATACTACAGGAGGAAACCTGAACTCAACTAACTTTATTTATAGTGGATAGATTTATACGAGGTGAAATTATAGTCCGAGAACTACATAGAAACGACATAGTTCGTTTGCAAATCACTATTTTTGATATCGTTGTTGAAGAATAGATGGTACTGATAGACCTCGTCTTAGAGTTTCCCTCCTCATAATGAAAAAATAAAATAGCGTGAGATGTGTCGTTATATCATATAAAGATTATCTCAGATAGCATCGGTATCAAACCTTGTTCTTTTGTCAGTCATAGAGATGCTTTATCGCAAACAAATTGCTTCAATTAAAGGAAAATATGTCAAAAATGTGACTAAATATTACTTGGAAATCCTGTTCTCGGAAGCTTGTCATGTTATTACGATTGCATCCCTTTCAAGCTATGCTCCAAGCTTTTAAACAAGAAGTGTTAAACTGTACAAGTTTAAATGTTGGTACTTTTGGCAGAGAAGACACAGTATTGAAACCATTCACAGTTTCACCTTGGATAATAAACAGAGCCGTATTTTGCAATTTTCTAGATAGATGATTAAAGACATTAGATCACGCAACGAAAGCGAGACATCAACCTGTGTTCTTTTTTCTTATTTATTTATTTATTTATTTAGCTTCGCCTTGACAAAAAACGTACATAATACAAGCACAACAATTCATATACACGAGACATAAAAAGAGGCGGGGACACCACAACAGTTTACACCAATTACTGTGGGCCCTTTAGTTAGAATTAGTGACAAAATACAGAGGACAAAAAAATCAACTAATTAGTCTAGTAGCAACAGGGATCGGCATCGATTAGATTACGCGATGTGTTGCACTTCAGGCAAACAGTTTTCCAGATTCGAGCATCATCCACGTCGTAACAAGATACAAGGGCATTATGGTAGTATTCTAATAGTGACTTTTTAAATAACGTTAGAGATAAATGATCTAGTCTTAAGCCCGTTCTCCACTAGGCGAATTTATTCGCGCGAACAGATAAAAAGTAGGAAGCGATCCTACTTTTTCACCGCGAATTTTTTCGCCGACCAATCACGTTGCCGGATTTCGGTGTTCGCTTCGCGTCGCGCGAACAAATTCGCGTAGTGGAGAACGGGCTTTAAGTGTTCGGGTAAGGAGTTCCAGGTTCTAGTTGCTCTAATAAAAAATGACCGTTGATAGGTGGCTGTCTTACATCTACGAGGACGGTACGAGATAACACTGTTATTGGAAGATGATCGAGTAGGCCTTGAGGGAGTAGATCGTTTTGGCAAGATTTCCTTCGGAACAGTTATAATACCATTTATGGCCTTAAAAAAGAACATCAAGTCAAGATACTCATGCCAATAAGAGACTGGTAACAGATTTATAGACATCAGTCTGTCTTTGTAGGATTCTGTACACGTGAAGGGCAGCTTAAGGATAAATTTCGAAGCTCGACGTTGAACGCGCTCTGACTTTCTGACTAGTTCAATTGACTGCGGTGACCAGACTTGTGTGGCGTAGCCTAATGCAGGACGCACAATTGCCAGGTAGAGCGTGCGGCGGGTGTTTGGATTTTCGACTTCCACAGCAGATCTGCGCAGGAAGCCAAGCAACTTGTTAGCCTTAGCACAACGGTCAAAGGTGTGTTTGCTTTTGTAAGTCATAATACAAAGCTACTAGTCATGCTATTCAGTGGCGCTTTAATCCAGTGTTATTATTGAGATCAACGGAGCTGATCAACAAACATCTCCTCCCAAAGTACGCCTTGCCCCAGTCTCTCAAATACGCGGCTCTTAATGGTGTACTTTTCAGAAGGGTGTAGTTATAACATAGTGTAAAAGAGATGAAATTATATTAATCTAACAAGCTTCCCAGAACAGAATTTCCAAGTAATATTTTAACCCATTTTACGCATAATTTTGCTAATTATCATAATATGTAATTATCGTCTACGTTAATAATTACCTGTCCAATAATAAGCCCATAGGCGTATACATGGAGGGGGGGCTTATATTCGGAATGGCCTGAATTGCGAATGCCTCGCAAGTGGTAACTGTGGTGACGCAATGGTGTAAGTGATATCTTTTTTTGACGAGGTGGTCTGATGTATGATGCAATAGTCTCATGACACGCGTACTACTTCCTGTCTCGCACGCAGCTATGCGTGGGCACAGATTAAATAATACACATAAAGATCGTGTATATATCGTGACTTCAGTTAGTCTAATGATGATTTTGAAATAAAATGGAAATATCACAAACTCATTCTCGCCTTTGTTTTCACTCATATCGTCAGTTTCAAGATGTTAATCTTTGGATTACATTTTGTCTTATGCGATTTTTGGCGATTTTGATTTCAATGATCAAAATGTAACCAAGCACGCGTGGACGCCTACCTTGCAAGTGGTGACGCAATGGTGTAGGTGATATTTTTTGAAGAGGTGGTCTGATGCGTCAGTGGAGATTAGGCCAAAATTTTCGGTAACCACTGAGTAATCTAATAAAATACAACACAACGGAAACTCCGAAGAAAAATATGAATTTCTTCGGAGTTTCCATTGTATTGTATTTTGTTTGATGTATGATGCAATAGTCTCATGACGCGCATACTACTTCTCAGATTACTGTCACCGCACGTAGCTCTGCGTAGCAGACCAGTGATATAACGACACATCATCACAGTATTTCCTTTCAGAACCAACAAAGAAACTCTGTATAAACAAACATGTCAAAAGCGTAGTCAGAAAAGCGAACGCTTTCTCGAGTCTGTTTCGAAGAGAAATGGCGAGACGACGTTCATTCGGCGGATATGAAGAGGACAGGTTTGAAAACGAAGTAGACAGTACATTACTGTGCCCTATTTGTAGTAACGTTTTAAAAGACCCAGTCCAATGCCCAAATGAGCATTATTGCTGCCGCTCGTGTATTGTAAAGCATTTGCACGAAAACTCCGAAACGTGTCCGACGTGTCAACACCATCTGACGCAAGAAACTTTGAGCAAACCACCGAGACTTTTGACGAATATGTTGCAGAACCTCAAAATTCGCTGTGATCACGCCAAGCGCGGTTGTCAAGAATTGATGAAGCTTGAATTTCTTGATCGCCATGTTAAAAGCTGTGGCTATTCACCAACACGTTGTACAAACTCTGGCTGTTCTCAAATCATCAACCAACACGAGAAAGAACGACATGAGAATGAACTTTGTCGTTTTCGTTTGATTGTTTGTGACGATTGTAAACAACAAGTGTCATGGAACTCAAGTCATGTTCATCCCTGCTTCATGAGGAAAGAAATGGACAAATTGGCGAGAAAGAGAGAGAACGATACGAGGGAAATCAAGGATGAAGTAAAGCAAGTGAAGCTGACTCAAGAAGAGTTTATTCAGAATCTGATGGACCACGTTGCCAGACAAAATGATGTCATTGATGATCTATGCCACAGAATGAATCACATGAAAGCAGAAATAGAATGGAATGCAAAAGAAGCAAGCGAACGATGTGATTTATTCACTGGAAGACAGAAGATTTTCGTTTGTGGAGGGAATGACCGTAAGACTAACTTTAATTCCGTAGAGTCATACAGCTGGCCTGCGAATTCCTGGACTGTGGAACCAGCAATGAAGACGAAACGAGCAGGCCCTTCAGCATTTGTCCACGAGCGGCAAATATATGTCAGTGGCGGGTGGACTGGATCCGAGAAGACTGACACTATTGAAAGTCTGAATGTTGACGAGGAGAACTTGGAATGGATTCAGTCTCCTCTCAAAATGCCAAGTAAGTGTAATGGACACAAAATGGTTTCTCACGAGAACAGTGTGATTTTAACTGGTGGACGTGACGGTGACAATGTTTTAGACGGGATTTACGAAATTAAACTAAATCCTCCATACACCTCCAAATTATTAACCCAGATGCTGGAGCCAAGATGTAACCATGGTTGTCAAATTATTGACAACCAGGTTGTGGTTGCGGGAGGAAAGTCATCAAAAAACCTCAACGACGCTAAAAACACTGTGTATGCATATGACCTGAACAATAACGAATGTAAAACCTTACCACCACTGCCTTCTCCTATCACTGATATGGCTAGTGTTAGTTATAAAGGTAATGTAATTTTAATCGGAGGTGTTAATGAGAAAGGTCAAACATTAAACAGTGTAGTAATGTATGATGTGAAAACAGGAAAAATTAAAATGTTACCTTGTCTTAGTCATAAAAGAGCAGGAAGTGCAGCAGTTATCACTGGCAATGTTATCATTGTTATTGGCGGGTATAATCATGAAACTGAAACAAGACTCAGTTCTGTTGAGTGTTTAGATTTAAGCAGCAATGTATGGAAAGAACTGTCACCAATGACAACTAAACGAGGTTATACAACTGCAGTTATTAAACCATTTTCATAGAATGTATCAATTGAACTTTGAGACAAAACTGTTTATGAAGAATACCAACGTAATCCTACAATATCATCATTTTGTACAGTTTGTGAGGTATACTTATTATAAAAATCAAAGACTGTTATTTCACTACTTAATACATAATAAAATGTATTGATTGAACATTGTCTCACCTTTTCTCAAACTAATTTCTACACAATGGTTACGTTTATCAGTTCTAAATTGTTCTCTCTAAAGGTCCAGTAAGGATCATCTCTTATTGATCCAGTGTTACTACAGGAGAAAACCTAAACTAAACTAACTTTATTTATACTGGATAGGTCTATCAGTTCTAAACTGTTCTTCCTAGAGGTCCAGTAAGGATCATCTCTTATTGATCCAGTGTTACTACAGGAGGAAACCTAAACTAAACTAACTTTATTTATACTGGATAGGTCTATCAGTTCTAAACTGTTCTTCCTAGAGGTCCAGTAAGGATCATCTCTTATTGATCCAGTGTTACTACAGGAGGAAACCTAAACTAAACTAACTTTATTTATACTGGATAACTCTATCAGTTCTAAACTGTTCTCTCTAAAGGTCCAGTAAGGATCATCTCTTATTGATCCAGTGTTAGTACAGGAGGAAACCTAAACTAAACTAACTTAATTTATACTGGATAGTTCTATCAGTTCTAAACTGTTCTCCCTAGAGGTCCAGTAAGGATCATCTCTTATTTATCTAGTGTTACTACAGGAGGAAACCTAAACTAAACTAACTTTATTTATACTGGATAGCTCTATCAGTTCTAAACTGTTCTTCCTAGAGGTCTAGTAAGGATCATCTCTTATTGATCCAGTGTTACTACAGGAGGAAACCTAAACTAAACTAATTTTATTTATACTGGATAGCTCTGTCAGTTATAATCTGTTCTCCCTAGAGGTCCAGTAAGGATCATCTCTTATTGATCCAGTGTTACTACACGAGGAAACCTAAACTAAACTAATTTTATGTATACTGGATAGCTCTGTCAGTTATAATCTGTTCTCCCTAGAGGTCCAATAAGGAACATCGCTTATTGATCCAGTGTTACCACAGGAGGAAACCTAATCCAAATTAACTTTTTTATACCGGATAGTTCTATCAGTTCTAAACTGTTCTTCCTAGAGGTCCAGTGAGGATCATCTGTTATTGATCCAGTGTTACTACAGGAGGAAACCTAATCCAAATGAACTTTTTTTATACCGGATAGTTCTATCAGTTCTAAACTGTTCTTCCTAGAGGTCCAGTAAGGATCATCTCTTATTGGTCCAGTGTTGTTACTACAGGAGGAAACCTAAACTAAAGGAACTTTGTTTATACTGGATAGCTTTATATGAGGTGAAATTATGTCAAATCCAACTTTTGATAAGGGAGTGGTGAAATCATAGGGGGGATGTTTGTTTTTGTGGGGCTCACCAGAGTTTGAGGGGGTCACCAGAGTTTGAGGAGTAATTGAGGGGGGTCATGAAAGTTTTAGTTCTGGCAATGTTTTGACCTCTTTAAATATGTTATAGAACATGAAAATTTTGAAATATTATTAAACGGCTAAACGGCTACAAGTTTACAGGAGCTTTGCCTTTGGGGGGGGGGGGGTCATGGGAGTTTTGGTGTTGCCAGAGGGGGGTCATGTAGATATTGAGAGGGAGGTGTGAAATAACGCCCCCCCCCCAAGCCATAAATAATTACAGTAATTACACTCCCTGGTAAAAGAAAAAAATAGCGTGATGATGCGTCGTTATATCGTCCAACTATCTCAGATGGCATTGATATCAAACTATATGGATTAAAAATATGATGTTTACATAAATGGATTAAAAAAATGTGTTTACGTAAATGGATTAAAATATAATGGCATCAACGGAGCTGATTAACAAACATCTTCTCCCAAATGACACCTTGCCCCAGTCTCTCATATAATCGCGCGGTCATTATGGTCGGCCATATTTAATTTTTTGTGTACATGTGTACAAAATTCATAAGAAAATAGTTTCTTTCACAAAAATTGTTCATATGTGATGGGGAATTTCCTATCGAGTGTATGGAGTCGGCTTTTGGGCCGCGAGGACGTTCGTATCTTAATGGTTGGGCTGGATAATGCGGGAAAAACTACAATTTTATACCAACTCAAATTTGGCAAGGTCATTTCCAGTGTGCCAACAATAGGCTTCAACGTGGAAACAGTGTCTTATAAGAATATTTCCTTCACAGTTTGGGACATTGGCGGGCAGGATAAAATACGGAATTTATGGCGGGTTTATTTCCAGGGCTCTCAAGGCATTATATTTGTGATAGACAGTTCAGATCGCGAGAGAATTTCTGAAGTAAAAACAGAATTACTGCGTTTGTTAGGAGAGGATGAATTAGAAAATGTACATTTATTGATATTTGCGAATAAACAAGATGTGGAAAATGCTATGAGCACGACTGAAATTCGGGAAGAGCTTGGTTTAAATGAATTAAAGAAACGATCATGGTTTGTCCAGGCGACTTGTGCGACTAAAGCCGAAGGTCTAACCGAAGGCTTGGATTGGTTGGCCAACCAGATTCAAAACAGACCACGATTGTCATAGTTGATTAAAACTTTAAATATGTAGTACATTTTTGAAATGTCATTGTTGGACGTGATTGGTCTGAAAATTTGGACAATAAATTATGCATTGCTGTCTACATCACTGCATTCATAAATTATCATAATTATATAAAAGTAGTCAACAAACAGACTTCGTCCAGTGATCAAGGGTTTGTTCTGCTATCAATGATTTGATTTATACTTGAGATGGACGAACCATCAAGGTACATTATCCTTCTGATGGATCATTCGTCTCAGTGTAAAGCTCGGATGAAACGAGAATGCATGAGAGTTCAGAGTTGGCAGTCACACGACTTGGTTAGCTGTTCTTAATGCTTTCCCAACACTATCATGGATTCTGTTTAAGTTTAAATTGGAATACTCATCAAACCTTTATTTTGTTAATCTCAGGGGCGGATCTAGCCTCATCAGCAAGGAGGGGTGCAGGTTTTCCATGGGGTGGTGCATGAGGGAGCCTTACTCCCCACTCTCCTCTGCAGTCTGCAACACTACTATCCCAACATTACCATTATTTGAGATGGCCGAATCTGCATGTTCCCTGTTACACAATATCTTTTGTTTTTAAGTTTATATTGGCTTTTTATCACATATATGTTACTGAACAGTTTTCTGTAGCACAATGCAGTAAATTTGCTTGTTAAAGTACAGTATATTTGAAAATATGGCTGTATAACAACCTCGACATGTTTACATATTTAACCATGATATTTAACCAAAGCATTCTGAGTATTTTCTCATGAGTTCACAAATCAACTGAGAATACAAATCAATAGAAGTTCTGCTAATCGCTATTCGAAAAGCAGAAAATGTATGGTCAAGCATTTTTATTTAGGGTGGGGTGTGCACCCCCCCCCTTACCCCCACAGTAGATCCGCCCCTGGCCAAGGCAAATTACAAACCCTGTAAACCCAATGACAAGATATTAAACTCAATAAACTTATGATTTTTGTCATATATCATAAATATATAAAGATGATAAATATTGATATTTCATTAACTTGTTTCTTCATTGATAAGTAATTTCTCCTCTACTAAAGTTGCATTAAATAATTCAATATTCCTTTCCAAGCATTTACAAAATCCTTTAGAAACTGGGAAGAGCGGGAAATCTGGCGTTTTAAATTGCTCTGCTTGCTGTGCGACAGTTTCGGAAGAAGTACAGTCATTTTGTGGCAATGTGGAGCTCCCATCCTCAGAGCTTTGAGACAGTTTATTTGAGTGTGATAGCCAACTTTTATACCTCACAATGGTTCTGGAATAAAAGTGAATATCAGGTTTTGAGCCATCTACACTTGATAGAAGGCCATATAACCAATAGACAATTGCCATTATAGACTAATTTTAAAACTAGGCAAGGAGATGCAAATAAATCACCACAGGTAGAAAGAGCATACTAAAATTAGTAAATTTGCAAAGTTTGGTTGCGAAAGGTTGTAAAATACGGAAAATATAGCCTCGCCAAGCCACCCTTGCAAATTTTGTATACTTTTGTACTAAAATGGTAGCAATTTCCGCAAAAAAATCATTACAAGAACTTTAGCTTTGAACTCATAAGATGGGTCGTTTTTTAAGCCATTTAAAACCCTCGCAGTCCGTGCTTTATCAGATATAAGAGACTCGTCTGTCGGCTCGTGTTTATATCTGATAAAGCACTCCTACTCGTTTATTAAACAGTAAATAAAATTAGTAGTACCGGGCTTTCACAATTATTCTGAGTAGCGGTGGGCTGTGAGGAGCGGTCTAGGAAGTCTTAAAGTCGTCCAAATTAACAAGTGTATATATTGACTAGATAGCAACACAGCTGAGCTCTGGAACCAAATTATAATGTATCACTACTTTCATTCTTCAACAAGATAACTTCAAGATTTACGATGGCGAATAACTAAATTAGTTTAATAAAATACAACGTCGTTTTCGAAAATAACGAGGCTATAAAGTAGACGAGGTTGAGGAAAAATAACTTTGTTTGAAAGCTAAGAGTGGAGGAAGGAGAGCAGAATTGATATTTCAAGTACTGAACAAAGTAACCTGCGGTAAACCTCGTATAGAACACACCAAAGCTCCGGCTTGTCGTGGTCACCATGCTTGCTTTTCAAGCTGGGAGAGTCGGACCTCTACTCAAGATCTTAAAATAATTGAGGAGAAAGAGCTACCTTTACATTGACATCATTAAATGGTTAGACTTTCGCGTCTTCTCGGATGAGGACGTTAAATCGTAGGTACCTCGGATCTCCTATTAATTAGGTAATAGCTTGTTGGGAAATCCACTCACGAATGAGTGAGGAATTCAATAAACTACAAACTATTGCGCAGAGAACAGAATGACCAAAAAATTTCAATTTCTTACCTTTGTCCATGTTCCTGAAAATGTTTCCTTATTTCTTTGTCAAATATCGCGTGCTTCGACTTGACAGAAGCCGTCATTGATGATATAAGATTGAGTATCGCCATTTCATTGTACACACGAGAATTCTCAATTCCTTCCACGGTTCCCCTGTGCTTTTCATAGCCCGCTTCGTTGAAGTATGGGTCTTTACACAAGATCAAAGCTAACAATAAAAATTGTTAACAAGTTGTAACAATGCTGTTATTTTATCAAGTTGCTACAAGGTTGTCACTCACAACTTGTTGACAAATTGTTGAATTGCAGGACGATAACAAGATGTTGGAACAACTTGTAACAAGTCTGTTGAGCTCAACAACTTTGTAGCAAGTTGTCAACAAGCCGGGAACAAGCAGTGCGAACACATCCTGTTGTTCAGCATTGCTACAAGTCTGCTGCAGGTTTGTTACAACTTGTGCGTTTTACGTGTAATCCACTAATGACATACCTTGAATAGACAGGAGTACTTGAAGTAAATTTGATTTCTCAGTCCAACTCTCGCTGTCCCTACCAGACCAGGTGCCAAGCAGACTGGTACACACAGTACCATCCACATACAGATTAGGATTCAATACATTGCTTGTCATGGAAATGAAGAACACCGATGGAGGGGAGGCTGGGTAGTCGGATGGCAGTTTGATATCAAAAAGGAAGACCCCACCTTCGTATGGAGTGTCTTTGGGACCTGAGATAAGGGCAGTGAATAGTTCCTGTATAACAAAAACATCGTTTTTACAGGAGGAAAGTAAACTAAACTAAACTAAACTAAACTAACGTTACTGGAAAGCTGTGTCTGTTCTAAACTGTTCTCGCTAGGTTCAGTAAGGATCATCTCTTATTGATCCAGTGTTACTACAGGAGGAAACCTAAACTAAACTAACTTTATTTATACTGGATAACTCTTATCAGTTCTAAACTGTTCTTCCTAGAGGTCCAGTAAGGATCATCTCTTATTGATCCAGTGTTACTACAGGAGGAAACCTAAACTAAACTAACTTTATTTATACTGGATAACTCTATCAATTCTAAACTATTCTTCTTAGAGGTCCAGTAAGTGAGTAGGGGTGTGCCAAGCTGGATTACGTAGGACGCAGATGAATCTTACCATAGCATTTTCAAAGCCTCGAATCAAGATCCCCGACGGCAAAGATGATCTAAGCAACAACATTTCCTTACGAACTACGGACATAAACTTCCTTGGTTTGTTTGGGGAAAAATTCTTCACGAAATGATCAGCATAATAGTGATGACTTTCGTGGACTTCACTTAACATTAGGAATGCTTCTGCTAGAAAATAAAACGAGACTTGTTAAACGTACAAAGTTGTCCTTCAGTTACCATTATATGAATGTTGTGTTCAGGTGAGGCCAAAAGCTACTGTTGAAAGTAAAGTCTAACTTAGGCGGCAAATTTTACACATTGTCTCTGATGATGTCGTAGACGGACGAAAGCTAGGACACCTTTTTAAACTTTTTACATTTTTATAGTTTTTATATTAAAATTTGCCGCCTAAGTTAGACTTTACTTTCAAGTTAGACCGCCTAAGTTAGACTTTACTAACACACACAGAAACAGTTAAATTCACATATATTTCTCGTCGAATAAAGTTGAAATTTAAACAAATTAAACTAAAACTGGATAGCTCAATCAGTTCTAAATGTTCCTAAATGTCCAGAAAGGTGCATCCTTTATTGATGCAGTGTTAGTGCAGAAAGAAACCTGAACTGAATTTTTTGTCGAGTTTCTGCAAGGGATGACCTCGGTTTTTTCGCGGTTTGTGGCTGTAAAGTACACCGGATTTCGGCATACCTTTTGTAGCCAGAGTTTGTGGCTAAAAAGTACGCCTGTTTTAGGCGTACCTTGTAGCCAGGGTTTGTGGTCAACAAAATTACTTTATCACCAGAAAGCTGTGAACTGAGAGGAATTCAACTACCTGAGGAATATAAGCGAAGGCCCGTCACTATTTATTTCACGCTGACACAATTTATTTCACAGAATTACTTTATACCTGTATCATCGGTTTGATCAACTTGGCTTTCTGTATTATTCGCATTATTCAAAGCTTCGATATCGACATTATCAACACCAGGGCTAGTTGGTTCTTCACTTTGAGGTATTGGAGCATCGCTTGTGATTAAAACATTCGGTCTGTCCTCATTGGCTGGCTCCACGTGTCCATCTTCACTGGCAGTTTCCCAAGCCTCGTTTCCAGAACTGTGTTCATTCCCAGAACTGTTCTCTGATTGGCTGTCTTCGTCTTCACTTTCCACTTTGTACAATTCATGTGGACGATGTTTGCCGGGTTCGCTGTCCCTCTCTGCTGCCCAGTTTACTACCACGTATCCATCAGGATCTACGCATACCACCTAAAACCAGAACATGGACCAATTTACACTAAAATCTTTCTGGCGCACCATCCAAAATCTCTTCATTTTAGCATTATTTTACAGACAAAACACTAAACACACTCTTTAAGTTTATTTACCGCTTGAGAAACGTACAAAAAAATAGAACATATCCCTCAATTACCTGTCCTGCCACACCGTGTAGCTGATTATCCCCCTCGTTCCCACAGTTCACAGCGACGACCAAATCACCCGGATTGAATACCATGTCAACATTTTCTGCCAGGTCGTAGACGCTGACATCATCTTCAGTCCCAAGATCCTCTCCGCTCGTCGAGAACCATCTTATAGCGCATGTTCGGTCAACATCGGAAGAACTCCGTACTATGCCGTATTTTTCGAATTTTACTGGAGGCGAACTATCTAGGAAAGCTGCAAAATGAAAGAAAATATTTATGACGAGACTTTTTGATTCTTCGATATCCTCATGCAATAACGCTGAACCAATAAAGAATCTGGATCTCTAGGGAGAACAGTTTAGTTTAGGTTTCCCCCTATAGTAACACTGGATCAATAAGAGATAACTCTTACCGGACCTCTGGGAAGAACAGTTTAGAACTTATAGAACTATCCAGTATAAGTATAGGTAATCATGCGATGGCGAGTACAATTAGGGATTAATAGTACGAGTGATGTTTGGAAATTTTGCCAAAATTGGACGAGCCGCCGTTACTTGTTTATTATTAGCATGACAAAATTGGATACTTCTCCATGTTAACATCATATATTCTCTCGCCAAAGCCCAGTCCTGCCAGATTTTCAACTAAAATTTGGTGCTTTTGTCCATTTTCATTTAGTTCTTTTGTTAAAGCAAAATTTGGTGCTTTTGTTCGTATTTTCATCTAGTTCCTCTAGGGCAATTTCATTTCACGCTTGTGTTTAAAATACCTTTCCGCCATTTTGTTTGTTGGAGAACGGAGAACAGTTTAGAACTGATAGAACTATGCAGTATAAATAAAGTTGTTTAGTTTAGGTTTTGTGTTCGTCTTACCTCTCTTGTCATTCACAATGTAACCAGGGAAAAATTGATGGTCATCAATATGATAAATTGCGATTAAATCTAAAGTATCCACATCTGTCTCTAACGTCCCATCCTGCCACAAAACATCAGCTCTAGTTTTAGTTTTAATAATTTCCACGCACACTCGATCGCCTGGCTTCACTTTCAAACTGTTTAACTGTTGTTTACGTTTGTGTCTGAAGCGCTTGCGTCTTCGTCTCGTCGATGGTTTGCTGGAAAGATCTTGTTTTGATGTTTTGAGTTTTGATTGGTCAGCTCCGTCTGATTCCACATCGCCATCATCGCTGTCTGACTCATGTGTTGTGTGTTTCGTATCGTCTTCTAGGGTAGTTGTATCTGGGTTATATGAAAGCAGTAACATTACCATAACGCCTGTATTCTAAAAGTTCACTCACACTTACACTCAAAGAGTGGACTGAGCTTCTCTTGAGTGTCAATGCTGTTTTTGAATAGCTGGAGGGTGAGTAGTCACATAGTAAGGTATGACACTAACCCTCCAGCTATTCAAAAACAGCAATGACACTTAAGGGAAGCTCAGATTGAACCTCCACTCATTGAGTGTGCGTGTGAGTGAACTTTTAGAATACGGGCGTAAGAGTCTGTAGGGCATTTACATGTTCATATGACACTAACCCTGACACTCAAGAGAAGCTCAGATTGAACCTACACTCATTGAGTGTGAGTGAGCTTTTAGAATACGGACGTAAGAGTCTGTAGAGCATTTACATGTTCATATGATTAAATGCGCTTTACATCAAGTATCACGCTTACCTAACTACATACTTAGCCTACACGCGTAAAAATTGATCAGGTTGTTGCAACATTGTTCGCTGAACAACGTTGCAACAATGAGGTTATCATGGCTGAACAACGTTGTTCAAGCGACAATCGTTAACAACATTGTTCCAACAACTTGTTCACGCTTGATGAACGAACAATGGTTGTTGCAACATGATGGAACAAGCGTCAACAAGGTTGATGAAACATGCTTGATAAATGTTGTCAGAACAATGTTGTTCAGCGTTGTTCATTCATCAGGCGTCAACAATATTGTTCGAACAGGCATGAACAACATTGATGAAAGAACAAGTTGTTTTTAGTTGTTCGAACAACCGTGAACAGCATTGTTATAAATAGACGGTAAAATAATGATTTGAACAACACGAAAACTTGTTTTTATTGGTTGTTTCGAAATCGCTGGGATGCAAAACGGACGAATGCGACGAATATCACGAGAGCAAGAAATCAAACGGGCTTTTACAGCAAAATAAATGTCATTTAAACTTTGTGTGTTTTTTTCTGAAGATTGAGGGGAAAATACTGAAGAAAATAACTTGGTAAGTGTCTTGTTTTGAGGTAAGGTTAGTTGTAAAAGCTTAAAACAACCCGACCATTTGATTTTAGTCATTTTCATAGTGCAGGACGAAGAAATGCACACGCAAACTTTATAGTACTTTTATATAGGCATTGCATTTTGATATTTTTCTCTATATTTTCAGTATATATGAAACAAGAAACCGCGGTCATACTGTAATAAAAGCCGTAATATAAACAAAACATTTAATTCTCAAAATATTGTTTAAATTTTTCCAGTTACACTCTAAATTTCTGTCAGAGTCTTTTTAACTTTGAAATTTGAATATGTCAAAAACGCTATCATATCATATGTCCTCCGTTCCTTCCGAATCCGTCCCTATTGTTGTTTGTAATTAATTTAAGTTTGATCACTGCTATATATAAACAATTCCTATTGTGTTTTAACAAGGTCAACCAAATACTTGATCAGTTTACACACCAAGAATGATGTATTTACTGCATATAATATGTAATGGATAGATTATAGGTAGGTAGGTAAGAGTGCATACAGTTAAATAATTAGCCATTTCTCATATTTCCTTTTATTTCCTGGTTAAGCAGGTGACTATAATTGTCATGGAAGGTATATGAAGGAGGTAGCTATGATTTTATCACATGGCTATGGGGGATACTTTATGACCATTATTATGCTCACATGTAATTATTGTCTCATTTTTATCCTTTTTGTAGTGTAAACTTAAGTATAAAAATAAAGATTTGAATTATGAATATGTCAGACAAATTATATACAATGGGTGATCACTTGGTAAGTAATTTGTATACCTTTGTTGTGTTCTGTGTAGATGGAGGCTATTTTGGCAATAGCCATGCACTTAGACATAGCATGACCAGTCCATATGTGGACTGCCTATGTCTATTAAACATGATTGAATACCCAAATTAGATTCAAGATTATGATATGTCCCAGGCATGGATCCAAAAATGACCATGTACTGAAGTTATATGGCATGAGCCATGTAAAATATGGTGGGAAACATACAATTGGGGCTGCATCCCACCATAATGCACTAGTCAATTGAAACCCCGACCCCCGGGATAGGGAGGGGAAATTAACATTTTGACAATGTTAAATTTTGGACATTTCCCTGCTACCGGGAGAATATTGACTGTTAAAATTACTGTCCCTATGGCCCCAGCACTAATTTGCAAATTTTCATGACTTGGGAAATTTTCATGACTTGGGAATTGTCCTGGCTAATAAATTGACTTGTTATTTACCCTGTACCCCGGGGGAAATCTGCATTAAGACCGTGTTAATCCACGGCCATTCCCCCATTAATTCCCCGCCCTGTCCCGGGGTTGGGGGTTTCAATTGACTAGTGCATGCATAAACATTGCAAAGGTCCGTTTTGTAAATTAATGGCACTATGTATTTAATCTTAATTTATAGGGCCTGTGAGTTCATATCTGGAATAAAATAGTGGCAAATCTACAGAAATATCACTGCTAAGGAGTGTCAAACAAATTCAGGAGGACTGAAATAACTGGATGTTCTCAGGATGAAAAAGAAATTGTTGACTTTAATTGAATAATCATTATCATTAATGTAAGGTTAAAAATATTGAACATTCAAAAGGATGCAGACAGAAAATTGAAAGTAGGGCCTGAATTTCAGGTTAAGTGATCCAGGAATGGGGTTGGCCCTCTGCAGGCTAAATCAATTGAGGGAGATCCCTTTATTTCAAGTTAAATGATTATTTGAATAAGATGCCATTCAGGCAATAAGGGCCTGGTTAGGTCCATATTTCAATTCAAATTATTAAGTACTCGATTTATCCATCAACAAAACCCAACATTAAAATTTCCATCGAGTGAGATGCAACAAAACCATCTATAGTTTATTAATTATGTTAACCTAATCCATCAATTGGCAATGAGCCTACTTTAGTATTTTATATACTCTCTCTAATTTGCCCATTATATTTATAAACTGACAGTTAATACCATTACTCTTTCACATACTAATAAAATCATCTGGGCCCGGTTGTTCGAAGCCCGTGTAAGCCTTTGAACTACCGGCCCCAGATGATTTTATTAGTCTGTGAAAGATTAATTATTAACTGTCAGTTTATAAATATAATGGGCAAATATATGATTATGTACAAATTGCATGCATGGTTCATAAAATCTCTGTGATAAACTTGCTCCAACAGATTCAAATTCCATCCTGATAATACCTAAATAATAATTATAGAGGTTGCAGTGTTGCACTACCTTTTGCTAAAATACTGCCATTGTTTACCAGTATTTAATATGAACTCAAAAGTCAAAACACTTAACACTATGAAGTATTTAGATTTATAAATAGTACTTAGTATTTTATAAGCCTTAATTGCATATAAAATAGTTTATAGTTATCTTACCTTTGTACTTCTACTGTAATTATCTCTTTAGTTTGTATTTGTTCACTAATCTGTATTTTCTTATTTCAAAATAAACTGAATTTCATATCAAGAAGCGAAGTTTGTCTGTTTGTGTGCTTATTTAAAGGCACAGTTCAGCCTTCTGAGTGATGGTTTTTATGGCGCATTACAAGCCTTTTAATTGAAAAAACTAACTAGGAAAATCAATTAAGCATAAATCAAAATCAGTGAACTCAATGTTAAAAAACATTGTTAAAAAACATGTTTAAAAATGTTAAAAACATTGAAATCACTGATCTTGAATTGTGCTTAATTGATTTTCCTAATTAGTTTTTTCAATTAAAAGGCTTGTAATGCGCCTTAAAAACCATCATTCAAAAGGCTGAACTGTGCCTTTAAATTTATCTTCCCCCCCCTGGAAAATGGCCACGAATAACAGCGTCGAAACAGATTGATATCAGGTTGTTTACGTATTGATAAAACAAGACTGTTCGCAGTTGTTGACAATATAAAACATCATTGATATCAGGTTGATCTCAGTTGTTCCAACAACGTTGTTCAGGCCTTGTTCGTTCATCAGGCGTCAACAGCATTGTTCGAACAAGCGTGAACAATATTGTTGACAACATTGCTGCAAGTGGGCCGCACAATATTGCAGCATCCTGTTCAGAACCAAGTTGCAGCAACTTGTTGACAACTTGCAACAACATGATGATTTTTACGCGTGTAGACTTTTTTGTTTTTACAACAATTGTGGTGTTACTTTCCTAACTGTGTTTATCCTAACCCACCCTGTCAACTTTCCCTGTGGGAGGAAACCGGAGCACCCGGAGAAAACCCACGACTTTCGACAGAGCGTTGACTGACTCTTTTCACATGCATAACTAATTACTGTTTATGGTAATATCGTCCCATCCGTAGCGAGAATTGAACCCACAAACTCAGAGATGGAAGGCGCTTGCTTAGACGACTGTGCCACTAAGCCCCTTAATTTAATTATTCCTAGATCTTTTTAGGAATAATTCAATTAAAAATTTAGAATCGTTACCACAAGCAATGGAATAATCAAATGAGAACAATAGTTGCATAAGAGTTGCTGAGAGTGGACTGGACCAGCTCAAAGTTGATGCGAGTTGACGGTCAAACTCGAGCAAGTGTTGCAACACTCATTGCCTGTTTGACTGAGACTTAACTATATATGTATACTGGATAACAAAATTTTGTTACCTGATGTGACAGAAGCCAGTGATATCGTGACTTGACTGAGTGATGTAACCGAGTCCTGATTGGACACATTGTTTGTTGTTTGTTCACATGATGTCTCGGGTAACTCCTCGCAGGGTTCATTTTCAGCATCACAAGTGCTTGGTCCGTTTACTACTGTCTCATGTTCAATAACCTGTTCCGATGCTTCTATAAAATAGAACTCCATGAGACAACTGTCTGCGTTCACGTTAGATAGCTCTGCAGTGTTTAACTGTTCTGCCAGGTACACACGTAAAAATGCACAAGTCGTAAAAAACCTGCAGCAGACTTGTATAGCAATGTTGTCTCAACAACTTGTCAACAGGATGTGTTCGTATTGCTTGTTCCCAGCTTGTTGACAACTTGCTACAAGGTTGTTGAGCTCAACAGACTTGTTGTAAGTTCTTCCAACAACTTGTTATCGTTCTGCAATTCAACAATTTGTCAACAAGTTGTTAGTGACAATCTTGTAGCAACTTGATAAAATAACAACATTGTTACAACTTGTCGGCAAGCTTGCTACAAGCCTGTTGCGAACACATCTTGTTGACAAGTTGCGAGATTTTTACGTGTGTAGATAAGTAGTACACCACCACTGCTTCACCGACTTTCCTTGCGTTGAATTTCAACAAAATCTTGCGCTCACCTTGGTCACCAAGTGTTGATAAAGCGTCGTTTCCCTCGTCCTCAATATCTTCTTCTTTCACAACGTAAAAACATTTATCTCCAATTTGAACTTGATGACAATGTTGATGAAATACTTTCACTCTACCACAAAGAAATAAAACCGATATTACGTGACATGCAGTGGTGTCGAGTGACGAAGTAAATGTACTTCGTTACTGTACTCGAGTACAATTTTTGAGAAGTGAGCATGTAACAAAGTAAACTTTATCTCGAGTATTTTTACTTGGAACGAAGTCGTTTTAAGAAGTAACGTTTTACTTCGTTATTTTCATTTTGTGGCGAAGTATTTCGTTACTTTCTAAATTTTGTTTAATTTTACGTGATTTATTCCTGATTTAGTTGTGTCTGGGATCTCTCGTTTGTGACTTACTTATAAGCATTATTTATTTAATGGATTTATTATGTCTTCAATAGGGTTTGGAAAGTTGACCATGCTGTGAAATATTGTATAATATAGGTGCGCGCATATAATGCGTGTGCTGTTTTGTATCTTTTGTATGTCAATCCGTTGGAGAAGTCCCTCTCCCTCCTAAGCTCCTACATGTTACAGACAGTAGTACTTTTACTTTTCACTTCAAGTATTTTTTAAGGATACTTTGTACGTTTTGCCTCCAGTACTTTTTACTCTTACTCAAGTCGTTTTATTGTTAATTACTTGTACTTTTACTCGAGTACAAATTCAAAGTAATTTAGGCACCACTGGTTACATGTATTGTCAGTACCTGGTCATATGACCCTACTTGTATTATACAGGATCAGTTCTAAACTGTTCTTCCTAGAGACCCAGTAAGGATCATCTCTTATTGATCCAGTGTTACTACAGGAGGAAACCTAAACTACAGGTAAACTAACCTTATTTATACTGGATAGCTCTATCAGTTCTAAACTGTTGTTCCTAGAGGTCCAGTAAGGATCATCTCTTATTGATCCAGTGTTACTGCAGGAGGAAACCTAAACTAAACTAACTTTATCTATACTGGATAGCTCTATCAGTTCTAAACTGTTCTTCCTAGAGGTCCAGTAAGGATCATCTCTTATTGATCCAGTGTTACTGCAGGATGAAACCTAAACTAAACGAACTTTATTTATACTGGATATCTTTATCAATTCTAAACTGTTCTTCCTAGAGGTCTAGTAAGGTCTCTTATTGATCCAGTGTTACTGCAGGAGGAAACCTAAACTAAACTAACTTTATTTATACTGAACAGCTCTACCAGTTCTAGATAGTTCTCCCTAGAGGTCTAGTATTGATCCAGTGTTACTACTAACTTTATTTATATAGTTCTATCAGTTCTAAACTGCTCTTTCAGTAAAGTGTCATGATCTCTTATTGAAAAGGAAGATGATAATTCATTACTTGTCAATATTTTCTTCAGTGACTATTCTGTCAGGAGGCTGTTCATAATCTTCTTTCTTACACCCAGGAGGAAGAGAACCACACACTTGCCAGTTCACTTCAAGTTGCACTACCTTTGCCTAGAAAGAAGAAAGAATGTTTTAAACCAACTTTATACCTTTCTTTTTATATAGAGGTATAGGTAGATGTTCCACGAGTGTTGATATAACTGTATATCAATACGGAAAAAATGTTTTATATTTGTTTTAAAATATAGCACAAAGAAATATAAAGAAAGAAATTTTCCGACGTTTCTGTGTTGACATTGAGTTATATCAACATGGCTCTTAGCCAATCAGTGTTCAGAATTTACAAATGCTATATTATAAAATACCATCATCATCACCAGACCACCATCACTGCCACCTGATCAATATCACCATTATCACTGCCAATATCATCACCATCACTACAGTATGGTATCATCATCATCACCAACACTACAGTATGGTATCACCATCATCACCATCACTACAGTATGGTAACATCATCATCACCAACACTACAGTATGGTATCACCATCATCACCAACACTACAGTATGGTATCATCAACATCACCAACACTACAGTATGGTAACATCATCATCACCAACACTACAGTGTGGTACCATCATCATCACCAACACTACAGTATGGTAACATCATCATCACCAACACTACAGTATGGTAACATCATCATCACCAACACTACAGTATGGTACCATCATCATCACCATCATCACCAACACTACAGTATGGTATCACCATCATCACCAACACTACAGTATGGTATCATCATCATCACCAACACTACAGTATGGTAACATCATCATCACCAACACTACAGTATGGCATCACCATCACTACAGTATGGTATCATCATCATCACCAACACTACAGTATGGTATCATCATCATCACCAACACTACAGTATGGTACCATCATCATCACCATCACTACAGTATGGTATCATCGTCATCACCAACACTACAGTATGGTATCATCGTCATCACCAACACTACAGTATGGTATCATCGTCATCACCAACACTACAGTATGGTACCATCATCATCACCAACACTACAATACCACCATAACCATCACCACTATCTTCTTACTCACCTCTTGAACAACAGCTTTGATTTTACTCTGATCAACAAGGATTGGTTTAATCTTGGTCAACCACTTTGCATCATTAAACGCCTGAGCGGGCCCAACCACAGACTGGCTAGGGTAGAATGCTGAGTTATAGAATGGACAATCTGAATCACGTTTGTCCAAAGCATCAGAAAACAATTCAAGCATGTCTCCTTCAATTGAACATCTAGAAGAATTAAACTTTTATCATTGATGACTTTCAGTGATTACATTTTAATAAATAGTTCAAGTTTCCTCCTGTAGTAACACTGGATCAATAAGAGAGTGAGTGACATAATATTAGTACTGATGAAGATCCAGGCTTACGGATCGAAAGCTTTGCAGTAATAAATTTACGTGGTGTTTCCACAAACAAAACTATTATATTTTATCGCCATGCAAACATACAAAGAACTTAGTAGAAATATAATTCTCATTGTTATTATAACCAACCTTGAACCATTTTTCAACCACATCACAACACGACTGTATTCCTTGTAGATATGTCCAACCCAAGGCCCAAGAGACACATGTGCAAACTGAGACAAAGGCTGATTGGAAAAATGAATATATTGGACATAGTGATTGGTCAAGCATCCAAAATGAGGCGTAATAAAAATACCTACAGGTGGTTCCGGTTTCATATCGTGAAAAAATTAGGGTCGGTAGGTCGGAAATAATTTTTTTTGAATATTTTTTTCATGGTTTTTTCAATAATTAGTGTGACAACAGACGCCATTTTGGCAGCAGTCCATAACCACCCGGGGAACATAGGGTTGTACGGTCAATCATGTTGAAAAAAATAATAGGGTCGGCAGAAAAAAATAGGGTCGGTCGAGAACCGGAACCACAGATATTTTTTTAACACCGGACATAAAATAGTTGTGGACACAATTGGTCTCAGAGGATGGAAAAAAATTCAGTTCTGTGAAGATCTGAAATTACCTGGAGTGGTGAAATATGTTTTTTACTGTCTACATTCTTAATTATTTTGTCTGTTCCAAGTATACAAATATCTGCAGTAATCTGAACATCCTTGATATATCCTTTCAGGTTTGGTTTTGTTGCATGTCGCACCACATCACCTGGCTGGAGACTTCGATCTATTAATTCCACCTGAATAAAAAAACAACCTTCAAACCAAACTTTGCCTCACTGTTTTAAACTGTTCTCCCTAAACTAAACTAACTTTATTTATACCAGATAGTTCTATTAGTTCTAAACTCTTCTTCCTAGAGGTCCAGTAAAGATCATCTCTTATTGATCAAGTGTTACTACAGGAGGAAACCTAAACTAAACTAACTTTATACTGGATAGCTCTATCAGTTCTAAACTGTTCTTCCTAGAGGTCCAGTAAGGATCATCTCTTATTGAACCAGTGTTTATACTACAGGAGGAAACCTAAACTAAACTAACTTTATTTATACCGGATAGCTCTATTAGTTCTAACTGTTCTTCCTAGAGGTCCAGTAAAGATCATCTCTTATTGATCAAGTGTTACTACAGGAGGAAACCTAAACTAAACTAACTTTATACTGGATAGCTCTATCAGTTCTAAACTGTTCTTCCTAGAGGTCCAGTAAGGATCATCTCTTATTGAACCAGTGTTTATACTACAGGAGGAAACCTAAACTAAACTAACTTTATTTATACCGGATAGCTCTATTAGTTCTAACTGTTCTTCCTAGAGGTCCAGTAAAGATCATCTCTTATTGATCAAGTGTTACTACAGGAGGAAACCTAAACTAAACTAACTTTATACTGGATAGCTCTATCAGTTCTAAACTGTTCTTCCTAGAGGTCCAGTAAGGATCATCTCTTATTGAACCAGTGTTTATACTACAGGAGGAAACCTAAACTAAACTAACTTTATTTATACCGGATAGCTCTATTAGTTCTAACTGTTCTTCCTAGAGGTCCAGTAAAGATCATCTCTTATTGATCAAGTGTTACTACAGGAGGAAACCTAAACTAAACTAACTTTATACTGGATAGCTCTATCAGTTCTAAACTGTTCTTCCTAGAGGTCCAGTAAGGATCATCTCTTATTGAACCAGTGTTTATACTACAGGA
>CACRXK020002793.1:0-13217 GCA_902702795.2 Paramuricea clavata
TGTTATTTCATCAAGTTGCTACAAGGTTGTCACTCACAACTTGTTGACAAATTGATGAATTGCAGGACGAAACAAGTTGTTGGAAGAACCTGTAACAAGTCTGTTGAGCTCAACAACCTTGTAGCAAGTTGTGAACAAGACGCTGACAAGTTGTCAACAAGCTGGGAACAAGCAGTGCGAACACATCCTGTTGACAAGTTGTTGGAACAGCATTGCTACAAGTCTGCTGCAGGTTTGTTACAACTTGTGCGTTTTTACGTATGTATTTGTTTTTAGATTATTGAACCAAAAGCATTTGGACAGAAAGAGGATGCAATTCCTCTACATGGTGAAGACAGCGACTTGATGAGCGACATGACAGTCAGTATGTCGGACAATGCTGGAATAACGTCAAGACCTTCTCTACCTCCGATCTCCTCTTTCACATCACCGTGTGGTTTTGAAGGAATCCATAAAAGGTAATCAAGGTTGGCTTCTAAACTGTTCTTCCTAGAGATCCAGTAAGGTACATACTTTATTGTTCAGTGTTACTACAGCTGGAAACCTAAACTAACTTTATTTATACTGGATAGCTCTATCAGTTCTAAACTGTTCTCCCTAGAGATCCAGTAAGAATCATTTCTTATTGATCCAGTGTTACTACAGGAGGAAACCTAAACTAAACTAACATTTATACTGGATAGCTCTATCAGTTCTAAACTGTTCTCCCTAGAGATCCAGTAAGGTACATACTTTATTGTCCAGTGTTACTACAAGAGGAAACCTAAAGTAATGGCTAGCTGAATTTACTGAAAGATATATATATCCTATATATAGCAGTTCGACAAAAGTCATCCCTTCATTGATCTAGCATTATCACAGGAGGAAATTGGATCACGTGAACAATGTTTGCGGAGTTTGGTAGAGTCAAACTGGAAGCATTCTTCTCCTTCGAAAAATGTAAAAATTGCAACCAGTAGGAAACATATTTGGAAACTGGTTAAAAAATTGTTTTATTTTAAAAACACATTAACAAAATTTTAAAATAAAACAATTTTTAACCAGTTTCAACCTTCCAAACTTTACTTTTAACTTCCAAATATTCTTATCCTTTTCTTCTTCTTCTTTTGGATCCGGAATCGAATCCCAGACTCAAAAGTGAAAGAAACTCTATTGTGATTCAGAAAAGCTGAAAATTTTCAACTTTAATTGTATTTTCAGACTGGTATGTCCACTTACCAATGCAACCGACAAATCACAGGATATGAGAAGTTTACCAGACAACATTCCTCCATTGGAATTGGTAGAGCCGCCAGCCGTTGTCAATCCAAGTCTACACGCGCCAACACCTTTAACGTATTACTACGATTATTATTCGTCTTTTCCCTTCCAAGTTCCGTGTTGTGCGATTTGTAACTCGTGTTTTTATCAATTAAATTCTTCGTTCGACTGTCAAGATGCCCATTTGATCACGTCAGAGAAAACATGGCCGACCAACACGCTTCCGTGTGGATCTCCTGCGAATCTACAGCGCTCTCGTGCAGCTTCGGCGTTATTGGATTTGTCTTCAGTACCGAGAATGCCCGGAATTTAAACCAAGAAATGTACCGAAAATAACACGAAATTTAATGTTTATGACAAATCTGTTTCAACCATTGTAAATCGTTTTGTTGTGTTGCGTAGAAAAAGTGTTTATTTATCACAATGTTTTGTTCTGTAAATGATATAGTTCATTAAAATGTATTTTTTGTTGTACATGGTTCAATTTTTTTCTGTTTTTTTTTTCTTGGAACAGTCCAGCACGTTTAGACCAGTAGCTGTGTGGTCCAGATACAATTTTATTAAAAAACAACAACAAAGAATTTAGATGTTGAGAACTAATTGTCTTAGCTTCCTGTTTATTTATATATATATATATATATATATATATATATATATATATATATATATATATATATATATATATATATATATATATATATATATATATATATATATATATATATATATATATATATATAATATATATATATATATATTTATTATATTATATTCTGTAATGCGATTTACATATTTTGTTTACACTTTGTTATGATTAAATCCATCTAATTGGTTTATTTTTTTGTCACGTGATGCTTTCATACTCTTAGTATAAAAGCCCGTGCATTTTCCCCGATCCCTGCTACTAACTCTTGACGAAGGGCCTTCGCTCGAAACGTCGAGTTTCTGCTTGTTTTTTAAAGTAGTAATATAACCACTCAGCACAGCATTTTCATTTGGAGTTCTCGCTGTTGTGGGGAATTTCTGCAAAAAATACCTTTCCCACCTTAAATGGGGTTATACCACCAAACGCAGTAGCTTCGCGACCAAAGTGTTTCCTCCAAACTAGCAAGACTGGGATTACGTCGGGGAGGGGAGGGGAATGGGATCACGTCGGGGGGGGGACTGGGATCACGTCAGGTGCAGATTGTTTTTTCGAAGATAATCCCATTGAACTATAAACTGGAAGGCTAACTGCTATGATGAAGGCATATGATTTGATGAAGCCAAAATAGTTTTTCTGAGTTATGAGCAGAAATACTTGATCCCAAACGTCGGACTATATATCAAATTGAAGCTATTGAAAATTGCTATTCGGTGTGGAAATTTCAAGACTTCAGCGATAACATCCAATCACGCTGCACTTAACACCGATTTACCCTTTCCAGTAAATAAAATAGAAATTTTCGACAACTGCAGGGTTCGATCCCGCGCTAATTATGCTAATCGTGTGCTAAGGTTTTGACCGCAATGTTACCGAGATCAGTAATTTGATCGTGCCATATTGAATAATTTTTTTCATAAATATCCCACCATGCGTTTGTTTAAAGAATTACATTCTATATGGCAACTTTATTGTTTATATAGTCAAATAATTATTACAGGTACGTCTTTCGTCGCTTGACTAAGCACAGGTCAAGCTTGAAAAATTGTGTTCACAAAAATTATATATACAAATTCGTTTGTATTATTATAAATATTTCCTTGTTTCATTGTAATTATTTTATTTGGAGTACATAGCCTTGGATAAATTATGAATACCATATTAAATAAATTTGGATGAAATCTCAAATTGGCTTTGCCTTTTGACATGTAAGTACATCGACCAAACAATTACACACATAATAATTTTAATATCATAATTATTACACATTTTGAGAAATTATATTGGACAATTTCTCAAGTGGATTTTCTTTCTTCTGAACGCTACCCATGTAAAATAACGTGGAACAAAGGGGAAAGAATATATCTTTTCATATAAGTCTTCATTGCGGTTAGATTTTGAAGCATAGTCAATCACAAAATCTTGTCTGAAAATTCATACAAAGTCTTACGCCCCGGTCAAACGAGAGTTGACGAGAGTTGACTGGATATTACCAGTCAAACTGTCATCAGTTCTCGTCAAAATTTGAACCAGCTCAAAGTTGATAAGAGTTGATAAGATGGATAATATCTAGTCAACTCGCACGCAACTCTTGTTCTCGTTTGACAGTGGACACAAAAGTTGAGAAAACTGTCGTGCAAACTCCAACTTGTCAACTCTCATGTAATTCTTGTTCTCGTTTAACCGCGGGGCATGAGAGTTGAGAAAGCTCTCATGCAAACTCTCGCTTCTCAACTCTCATGCAAACTCTCGCTGCTCAACTCTTATCAACTCTCATGAAATTCTTGTTCTCGTTTGACCGGGGCACGAGAGTTGAGAAAATTCTCATACAAAATCTCGCTTCTCAACTCTTATCAACTCATGCAATTCTTGTTCTCGTTTGACCGCGGGGCACGAGAGTTGAGAAAGCTCTCATGCAAACTCTTGCTGAGTTCCAACTCGTTTTACCAGGGCTAAAGACTTGCATATGTTTTTCAATGTAGTGAATGTAGTCAATGACAGTAGTGATGATGTTATGGATAAATGTTGTAATCCTTCTTAGTTACGTTCCTTCTCTAGTTCAAGGTAGGTTTATCATGTATATAGTTTCTTTCATCCATTGTAACGTATAAAATATTGATTCATGCTCTTTGATTTTCGAATTATTGACCCATCTAAAACTGGACTATAGTTTAAGATGGCCTTTAACAAAATGTTGCCTTGATGAGATAGTCCTCTGTTAGATAACTGTTGAAGGCTAAGATGTCAAAGTATAATTCAATTCAATTCAATTCAATTCAATTGAAAGCTCTAATTTGGGATAGTATAGGTGGCATTCTATAATGGTTGATAGGCCTATCTTTAGACGCTGCATGACATATCACCACTGTATATAAATGTAAGAGATTTTGTTATGAATTTTTAGGACATGGTTATCTGATTGATCGAGATTTCATTGCCAAGAAAGATGGCTTTAAATTTAATTTACATTCTGGTTATGGCGTCGTACGTGGAAAAGGTATATCATAATTCGTAAAAATGTGAGACTATAATGAATCCAATTAGCATTAATTGCGAGAGTTGAGCAAAGAAATGAAGGACAGAAGTTATAATGAGTCTGGTGTATTAGCAGGGCCGCCGAGAAGGGGGAGTGCAAATTGCCCCGGGCCCCGAGGATCTGGGGCCCCCTAAAAATTTAATGTTGGGCCCCAGTCATTTTTTCGGGCGAAATATTTCTGTTTTCGGACCGAAATATTTGTGTTTTGGGGGCAAAGTACCGAAATTTGGTATGGAAAATTGCGGAAAAGTCCCACGAAAGCAATTACAACGTACACTTGTCCTAAAATTTTTTTTTTACCTAAAAAGAAATTATTGCCCGAAAAATTTTTTTCCGGAAAATCTTTTTGTAATAGGGGCCCCTAAAAAAATTTTTGCCCCGGGCCCCCGCCAAGCTCTCGGCGGTCCTGTGTATTAGTCCAGTTTTTCTGGTGTATTAGTCCAGTTTTTTCTTTTTATCAGAGAAAATCTGCAGTGTTTGGTAGAGTCAAACTGGAATCACTCTTCTCACATGTGACTGAAGTGAAATTATAATCAGACAATTGCATATTGTGTAGGAATTGAACCTCAATCACAGAGATGAAACACAAGCACTGTGTTACCAATATTTAAGTGCGTCATGCTTTGGGAATGAAAATAAATTTTTATTACCCAACCCTCGTTTTGTTTTTCATTTACCCAACCTTTCACTGACTCAAAATTTTGTTTACGCAACCCTTTTCTCTTCGGTGCCCCGCCAAAAATAATGAGCACTCAAGAAAGTTTTCCACGAAAAGAAAATTTCCCGGAAATATCATTGTTAAAAGTTGAACATTTTCAACTTCAAAATTTTTTTCCGACGGAAAATTTGTGTCGGCCAATCACATTTTACAAAATCTTCTTTCCGACAAAAAAAATCCCTGAGTGGAAATGGGCCTTGGGGCTCCAATCTGACACAAAATCTTTCTAGGATTCCACAGTCTTGGTTGCTGGAAAGACACGTGGATCAGAGCAATACAACCACTGGAGAAAAGACATGAACTATTGATGAACGGAGACTACAAACTGCGAGAGGATCCATTAAGAAAGTGTGCTGTAGCAGCACTTGATAACAAGATGAAGTTGTTTGCTATTGAAAATGGAGGACAGTGTCTTGGTGATACAACTATCACCTCTTCTTATAAGAAATATGGAGCGGCCGATCATTGCAAAGGTAGGACGCTCTGAATTGCGTTTAATTTAATTTTAATATGCACTGCCATATTGAAGACTTATAAAGTGTGCATGCTTAACCAGATTAACGCCCGTATTCTAAAAGCTCACTCACACTCAATGGTGGCAGTTTAATCTGAGTTTCTCTTGAGTGTCATTGCTGTTTTTGAATAGCTGGAGGGCTAGTCTCATACCTTACTATGTGACTACTCACCCTCCAGCTATTCAAAAACAGCATTGACACTCAAGAGAAGCTCAGATTGAACCTCCACTCATTGAGTGTGAGTGAGCTTTCAGAATACAGGCGTAAGATTTCCCACAAGCGTAAAAGCTTTCTTCGAAGAAAACCTCCACCATCATGATATACTGGAGATATAATAAGTGTTTTAAATCCCTCGGTCTATACCCTTTATGATTTAAGAAAATCTTTATAGACAAACTGTTTTATGAGAATGCACTTTGACAAAGTAATATATTTCTAGGAGCGTTTGTTTTGTAAACCTAGGTTTGGATTTTTAGGATTCGGATTTTTTGGATTCGTTAAACAAATGGAACGAACTGTGAGAATCCGATGAACTGCCTATTTCTATAGTCCTCCGCTGGGTGTGTACATATACCTTGCGGTCGGGTCAAGGTACATGCTAGAAGGCCAGAAGCTCAAAAGAAACGTTGAATCCTAATCCAGTTTGAGATTGAATCCGAAAAATCCATATGTTGAGGTGGATTCACCAGATTCGAATCTATTCTAAGATTTTGTTAAATGAAACTGAAAATCGATAATCGGATTTGAAAATCCAAATTCGGATTGCACTAAAGGAACGCTCTTTGTCATTTCAGATGACGGTTATGGAGGGCCATGGAGTATGCAAGTTTATGGGTAAATAATATGGGTTTATTGTTTTTCTTTACGTTGTTCGCATCAAAGCCAGGACAATCTGAAGCCAAATAAGTCCGTGGTTGAAAGCTGGGCTAGTGGGGAAGTTACTCAGGGGCAGGGCCGCCGAGAGGGGGGGGGCAGGGGGAGGCAAATTGCCCCGGGCCCCGAGTTGGTGGGGGCCCCTGAAAATTTTTTGTTGGGCCCCAGCCTTTTTTGTGTGTTAAATATTTGCGCGCAAAGGACAAGATATCTGTTTTCTTGGGCTACGTACCGAATTTTGGCTTAAAAAATGAGATAAAGTCCTTCGAAAGCAATTGCAACGTATTCGTCCGGAAAAATTTTGTACTCCGGAAAAAATTTTTTACCCCTAAAATGGTAAACAGACCGAAAATTTTTTGGCGACGGGGGGGGGGGCGGGGAGGTTGTTCTACGGGAAAAAATTTTTCCGGGAAAAATTTTTTAGATAGGGGCCCCTAAAAAAAAATTTGCCCCGGGCCCCCGCCAACCTCTCGGCGGCCCTGCTCAGGGGTCTTGTAGATGGAAATTATTGAGTGGAAATTTATATACATTAATCAGACCTAACCAGGAAAGTTGTGAAAAATGCAACTGTTGGCAGCATAACACTCGATTGAATAATAGTGGGGAAGGGCTGTTAATCATCCCTATTCTAAAGTGATGAAAGTTTTATTCAAGATCTCTACCCATACTTTTTCTGTGCGTGTTGGTGTTATGTACTCAGGTGAATTGTGGCTGAGTGTGCATCCACACCGGGCAAGCTGAAAAGTTTGCCTGACCACGCTGGGAATCGAACCCACGGTCTTTGGGATACAAGTCCAATGTTCAGCTTGCCCGGTGTGGATGCACACTCAGAGTAACACCACAAACATCTCTACCTATTACAAATTAAATTGACTGTCTATACGACCTGATCTCTCCGCTTGATTATATTGTATCTTATGTAGTTTCACAGGAGCGAATTTACGTCGTCATGGTGGGTACAGCAAGTGGTCATCATGGACAAAATGTGTTGGTACGTGTGGTAAGGGGATACAGAAGAGATTCCGTACATGTTCCCATCCATCCCCTGCTCATGGTGGCCGAGATTGCAGTAGACTGGGACCGGGTATGGAAACTCGGCCGTGCGAGAGCGAGTGCTTGGGGACTGAGGATGGTAAGTTTGTTAAGGTGGCTCCCTTGTAAGAATTTTTTTAGATATATTTACAGTTATATACAATTCAATTTTTTGTGTTAAACCACAGTTAAACTTGTAGATGAATTGGAAGACTCAAGTGAAACGCACAATTCAATGGATAAGCACAAAACAGATAAATTCAACAAGTCACCACATTCAACGAAAGCTAGTAAAAAATCAGACGATACGAATGACTATTTAGACGACGATGATGATGATGATGATGATCCCGATAATGATGATGATGACGACGATAATTCAAGCAATAATTCCGACGATGAACCGAAAAAAAACAATGGCGGCAAAAATACGAACCAAGCAGATGAGAGCGACTCTGCTAGCAACCCCAGCTATGAATCTACCGACAAGGGCAAAGAAGTGTTTAAAAACTCGTATGGCAAACCGTCAGATCATTTGGTACAATACCAGGGCATAGGAAAAAATCCTAATGCCAAAATTGCAAAACCAACACAAATGGTTGGAGGTGGTTTGGGTAAAACTCAATCTGGAAGTCTTGTATTAAAATCAACCAGTGATATGATTAAATCTGATGGTGAAATGGCCAATGATGGTCCAGTTATGTCTCAATCAAAAAGTGCTAATACTGTTAGCGAGGCTAGCACAAATATTGCATTCGGGAACAAAGCAGGAAACTCTGAATTGAGTTCAAACAGTGGTTTGGTAAATGGCGGGAAGTTTGCAAAGGGGAATGGGGATTTGTCTACGACAAACAGTGATATTTCTGAAAATGGCGATACGATGAAGCAATCGGTGTCCAGGTTCAGCCAAGGAACAACAGATATACAGCCTGGAAACACCAATGTAAACAATGAGCAGAGTGACAAGTCTGCACTGGGGTATGATCTGTCAAGTTTACCTAAGACCAGCAGTGGTACTTCTGGTGTTGGTGGTATGATGAAGCAATCTACATTAAGCCAAGGTGGTAAACCAAAAGAGACTGCTGTCCAGAGCGCTGGTGTAGCAAATGGTTCCACAATGGTGAATCATTTGTCAGGCATATCAAATACTCAGACTTCTGATGCCGGCGTGAAGGAACCAAGTACCTCAGACAGCGAGTTGGGTGACGCAGAGGAGAATGATGAGGACGGAAATGACGAGGATTTATCGGGAGGTAAATCCACAATGGCAAACGATATTTCAGATACATCAAAGAGCGAGACCTCTAGTAATGTCCATAACGTGAAAGAATCAAGTGAAGATGCCACAGATACGAAGCCAGGTACCACGGGAGAGAACGTTGATAAAAAAGCAGGTCCATCAAACGAATATGACAAGTCTATAATGGACAATGATTCGTCAGATGCTTCAGACAGCGAGACTTCTGATAATGGTGCTCACATGAAGGAAGTAAATCAAGGTGCTGGGAAGACGCAACTTGATACAATGGTCAAAAGTGATGAGTCAAGTTCCTCTGGTGCAAAGAACGATCTACCGACTACACAACAAATGAAAGCTGTAAGTAAGAATGAATGTTTAAAAAATTAAATTATCATCTGCAGCGTCTTTCCCTTTCTGTTCTAACACGGCTAAAAACGATCAGATTGTTGCAATATTGATGAAAATAGGATTGAACAATGTTTTGCTGCCCACATTGTTCGAAGTTGTCAACAATATTGAACAATATTGTTACACCCGCTTCAGGCTCAACAATATTGTTCAATAGTGTTGATAAGTGTGAACAACGTAGGCAGCAAAACATTGTTCAATCCTGTTAAACAGTGGGCTCAGCGTTTTTACGCGTGTAGTAGTGCTTGCGTACGGGCATAACGAGGCTTTAACTTTGTGTCAACGAAGATTTATGTTTGAAAATGGAGTTTAATTAAAAGGCTAACATCTAACTATTTTATCACAGGCTCAAGATCTGCTGCGCTTCAGATGGTTATCACTCGCCAAGAGTGGTAGCTTAAAACCTACTCCGACCAAACAATCAGACAACTCATCCAAACCAGTGGTGGATGTCTCTTTGAAGGATGAGAGCGAGGAGGATTTTGAAGATAAAGATATGGAGAACAACCAGAGCGCAAACGCTGATGTAGCGAAGGGCTCTACAGTGGAGAATCATTTATCAGATATATCAAATACCCCGACGTCTGATTCCAACAGCACGAAGGAAGCAAATACCGCAGAGAGTGAGTTGGGTGACACAGAGGAGGATGACGAGGAGGACGCAGATGACGATGAACAGAAAGTGAATGCAAGGAAAATGAATGAACGGAAAGTGAATGCAGAGAAAGTGAATGCAGGGGAAGTGAATGAACAGAAAGTGAAAGCAGGGAAAGTGAATGAACAGAAAGTGAATGCAGGGGAAGTGAATGAACAGAAAGTGAATGCAGGGGAAGTGAATGAACAGAAAGTGAATGCAGGGGAAGTGAATGAACAGAAACTGAATGCAGGGGAAGTGAATGAACAGAAAGTGAATGGAGAGAAAGAAGATAATGGAGAAGTGGATGAGCAAACAACGGATGAATGGAAACAGGAAGAACGGGGACGAAATGTGGAGAAAACAGAAAACAGAGTAAATGACCAAACAACTGAAGGAAAGAATCAAGAAGGACGCAATGAAAATGGAGAAGATATTCAAATGAACGGTAAGGAAATAAGGGGGGGGGGGGGATTTTCGGTTTGTACCAATTTCTTTCCTGCCGTTTTTTTCCTTTTGGCGGAATTTTAAAGGTATTTTTCTTTACTTTCCCTCTTTGCACGGATTTTTTTGTCGACCCCCCCCCCACCCCTCCCCTTCCATCACTTTTCTAATGGTCGCCTCCATCCTTTATCAATTGAAAAATAGATGTTATATTTAATTTTGAAAAATTAGATAACCAAGCAGTGGATGGGGGCCGTACGGTAGAACATGAAAGAAAAGTGGATGAACCAAAAATGAATGAGGACAGTGCACCAGGAAACGTGGGCGATGAAGCGATGAATGCACCAGAAATGGAGAAACATGCGGAACCATTGAATGACCATAAAGGGGATGAGAGTGGAATGGAAGAAACGGAAGGAAACGAAGATGAAGATGTTATGCACGAGAAGATGTCGGAGGAAAATGGAGCGAAAAGAGTTAAAGAGGAATGCATATGTCCCGTACTTGGTAGGTGAATAGTGAGGTTTAGATTCGACTTCCACTACCATTAAGGGACCATTCCAATTAAAAACCAATCACATGCGAATCAGTAAAATGTAGTGGTAGTGGGTAGTGGAAGTCAATTCTAAATCTTGCTGATAACTCGTACACGTAGTTCGGATGTTTAGTTACCTTTGTTTTATTCTAAGTAAACGAAAACAGAAGTGCATGTATATACAGGGTTCGTACACCTTCGCCCATTTAAAATTCCATGACTTCCCATGACCATTTTTTCCCAAATCCATGACCTGGAAGTCTGGAATTTCTGAAATTCGTTAATATTTTAACGATAACAGATATAATAAAAGAACAAAATTCACTTCGCTCTTGCAAAAATCCGTTATATAACAACAATTCATATTATTGTTATGACTGGTAAATTGAAATAAGTAAAATACTTTGTTAATGTTATGTAAAATTTCAATTTTCCATGACTTTCTATGACTAAAATTGATTTTCCAGGATTTCCAGGCCTGGATTTTGGAATATTGAAATTCCATGACTTTCCAGGTTTTCCAGGACCCGTACGAACCCTGTATATAGTTAGGTTTGTTCATGGACGTTCGTACTCTGGAACAGTAGTAACTAGACACGCGAGTTGAGAACTGGGTAGCAGTAGCAGTCGAACATGCGTGCTGTAGTAATCGAACATAGATTGCGCACCCTAATGCTGACCGTGTCTGCTCAGTAAACAGAGGACGAATTGATTGTCAGTTGATGTTGTCGTCAGATGACGTTTGCCACATATTTTATGCGAATCTCAAATCGGTCCAATAAATCGCAGTTTCTTAACGTATCTTTAGACTGTTGACTTATATACTTCTTATACGTGATGAAGATCACAAGAAATTGGGATCATCTATCTGTCTAATTCTTTCCAATCTCTATTGACCAATCTCAGTCCATCCTCATACCCAGGGTGGCCGTGGCATCACTTATAGTTCAATGCATCAGAGTGTGAGAAAATAATCTTGGTACATTTCAGAGCTGTGGCTTATGGTTGCGTGGTCATTTCTTCTGCTTTCACTTTGCACGACTTATTTCCCGACGCTGTTGATTGTCGTTACAACCTTAGACATTCACGAAAAATTCCTCTTGTTAAATGTAGAACGAAACGTTTCCAAGACAGTTTTTAACCGTCCTGTATTCGTAAGTGGGACTCATTTTTACAGTGAGACATTCTAAATTTTAAACTTAATGAACATATAAATGTTTTAATCGTTGTTTTTTTTCAACAATTAGTCTTACTATTTCATGTAAACTTGCGTTTTTCAATTTATAATTTTTGTAAATTGCCAATCAAGTCTTAAGAAAACATTCATTCAATAAGCAACAAGTGTCGTGAAAACTTGATATTGCGTTTCTGCCAACTCCTATTTTAGCTCCAGGCAGTAGTTCTACTGTAAGTGAACCGACCAAGAAAGGAGGAATTCTCAACGGCCTTTCTATCACACCAGTAGTCCCATCGCACATAATCAAAGAAACTGGAGGTATTATTCCATTCCAAAGCTTTCGTTTCGTTTCCTTTCAGCGTGCAATCACTTGGCCGACACGGGGATGTTCATTGATAATACAAATGTCACGGATATCAATGACCTCGCTGAGATGAAAGCATTCGCTAAAGGCCTTGCCATTGGCTTTAAAACAGAGGATAAGGATGTACTCATGGGGATAATTGCTAATGGGAGACGTTCACATATACCTGCAAAGCACGGGTGGAATATCATTACACACCCTAAAAGCAGGCAAGCAAATCAGGCAAGGAATATCATTGCAAACCCTAAAAGCAGGATTACACAGAATCTCATAACACGGGCATCTCAACCTCATCTGAAAGCAGACCTTCATATTCGTAGTACCGACCCTAAAATCGGGTCTTCAAATCAGGCATTTAAACGATCACAACGAAATGGGGTGAATTCCAAATTCCGCCCACAAAACGGGCATGATTCTCAGGCACTGAAGCGGGCAGAAGCTTACTTGCTGGCAAAACAAAAGAAGGCAATTCCACCGATACTTAATGATGTGCTGTTTGTACTGGTCAGCGGTGCAGAAAGTGATGTCGAAGTGCATGCGCCGGTGAAAGAAATGAAAGATGCGGGCGCAAAGATTGTCGCTATAGGGGTGGGCAAAGACGCCAAAATTGGCAAGCTGGGATCTGAAGCTGACGAAAAGTTCATGGTCCCCCCCGGCGCTGGAAATGCTATAGTTAATGCCATTGTTGTCGCAGTGTGTAAAAAATGTAAGTGACCGTGTAGCAAGGGGAGGCGGTCCAACTAACACCATGCCCCCCTGAAATGCTATAGTTCATGCTTTACAGACTGTTGCATACTTGCAGCAGTGTGAAAAAACACGTAAATGATCATGTACGGGG
>CACRXK020002793.1:13237-26012 GCA_902702795.2 Paramuricea clavata
TGATTAGCCGATAATATATTGTTGGTCTGAAGATAGTTATATACTTGGGAATGGACAGCTTTTTCAAAAACTTTACTCAACACCGATAAGATGGTGATTGGTCTATAGTTACTTTTATCCGACCTGCTTCCAGACTTGAATATTGGTACAACTTTGCCCTTTTTCCATACCGTTGGGAATTTCGATGAAGATAATGATTTGTTAAACAAGTGAGTTAGGCATGGGACAGTCACATTAGCACTGTCTTTTAGAAGACGCGCACATATAGTATGGCGGTCAGACGCACCAATTTGAGCTCTGTCCTTTTCGCTATAGCAATTCAACTTTTATTGTTTTATACCCAATGCCAACGCTCTAATAATATTAAAAACCACCAACTGACCGATTCATTACCTATACCTATGGGGAAGTTTCAAATGCTCTCTTGGAAGCTTTTCAAACCATCATTTGCGATCAATCATGACACTCGTAAATTAGCTCGCTCTGTACGCAAATTCAACTGCCGACATGGATATCTTACCGGACTTCTACTATTATGCGGAGACATAGCTAGTCATCCCGGTCCTGTAATTAGAAGGAGCCATACGGCCATCAATCCCGTTAAGTGCTTACTGCTTAATGCAAGGAGTCTGAAGAGCTTCAACCGAGACGTAGTGACCAATAAAACAATATACAATCTCAATCGTTTTCAAGATCTGGTATATGCGGAAAGCTCCGACGTCGTCTGTGTTAACGAGACCTGGCTTAACAAGGACATACTTGACTCTGAGATTCTCCATTCTGACTATACGATTTTCAGGAAAGATCGTGTTAATCGTAGTGGCGGTGGAGTACTTCTTGCTGTCAAAGCCGAGTCCTTCCAGACAGTTCGGGAATTTCCCGTACCTGCCGACATGGACCGATTACAACTAGAAATAGTAGCTGCAGAATTGACAACAGAATCAAATCACAAAATTCTATTTTGTTCCTGTTATAAACCGCCGGATGTCAATATTAGTTGGTCAGATGAATTTAATGATTTCTTGAATAATATTTGCGATCAGTACGAGAATTTATTAATCGTTGGTGATTTCAATCTACCGAATATATCCTGGGACTCTAATAACAATGCCTTTGGTGCTAATGAAATGTCCTTTGTCGATGCCCTGCATGATCACTATCTATCGCAGATCATCAATATTCCCACTCGTGGCAGCAACATCTTAGATCTTGTTATTACAAGTGTACCAGACAACGTCAGCGTCACCGAGTTACTTTCCCCAGATAAAGCTGCACTTTTTACAGATCACAATGTAATCAATTTTGAATACGCTGCTCACGTTAAGGCTCCATCCAAAACTCTTCGTTATATTTATGATTATAACAATGGTGACTTTAACGGTTTGCGCACGGCTATTCACGAAAAAAATCTCTCATCACTGGTGACTTCTGACGATAATGATATTAATACTGATTGGCAACGCTGGTCAAACGCATTTATGGCTGCAGTTAAAGATCACATTCCAATAAAAAGGCTTAAGGGCCGTAACCCCTTGCCTTGGATTAATGGAACCATTCTAAATTTAATTAAGAAGAAAAACTCAATTCGACAAAAACTTAAAAAATCCCCATTTAACTTAAATCTAGGAGATAAGTTCAGGACACTGCGCACTGAAATTAAACGCCTACTACGAGAAAGCCGCGAAAACTTCTTCGGAACTCTAATAACCGACTACAAGTGCAATCCAAAGCGTTTCTGGTCGGTATTAAAACATAAGTCTAAGTCTCAAAATATACCAAACAAGATTTCCATGAAAACAGCCTCCGATCTTGTGGACCCGCCGTCAAGAACTACTGCTGATAATCCTGCCGAAATTGTTAACTTGTTCAACAGGTACTTTACATCTGTATTCACCAGTGACAGTTCACCTCACTATGCTTGTAAGCCAGATGATACCCCGAATATAACTGATATAAATCTAACTGTGTACGAAATTCAAGCTGTCCTTGAAGCGCTGGATGTTACAAAAGCAACAGGCTCAGATGGAATCCCCGCTAGACTGCTAAAGGAAACAGCCGAAGTCATAGCTCCATCCTTGTGCTGCCTCTTCAACAAATCTCTCAACACAGGCACCTTGCCTGACGAGTGGAAACTTGCAAATGTTGTACCAATACACAAGAAAGGCAACGCTGAATACACAGAGAATTATAGACCTATATCTTTACTACCCATAGTGTCCAAAGTCTTGGAACGATGCGTACTTAACAACATTAAATGCCATCTCCACCAGCTAGTCCACAGTAGTCAACATGGGTTTTTCACGGGAAAGTCATGCACAACCAACCTTATCGAAGCACTAGATAACATCGGCTCCCTCCTGGATAGTGGTAATCAAATAGACGTGATCTATTTAGACATGTCTAAAGCCTTCGATAAAGTTAATCATGAGCTGCTGCTTTCCAAACTTAGCAAGCTTGGATTTGGAGGTGGCCTACTACAATGGTTCCGGTCCTACTTGTCTAATCGGCGACAGCGCGTTACCGCCCTCGGTGCTACATCTAACACCTTACCTGTAACCTCTGGGGTACCTCAAGGCTCCATACTAGGTCCCATATTATTCCTCTTATATGTTCATGACCTACCCGGTCTCGTCAAATCCAGTCAAGTCGCTATGTTCGCAGATGATACGAAAATATTTAAGTCTATCGCATCAATAAACGATACGAAATTACTCCAACAGGACTTATCCAACTTAGAATCCTGGTCTTCGACTTCCGGTCTCCCCTTCAATCAAAGTAAATGTCGGTCGCTGTCTATCACTCGTAAAACGAAGCCAGTGGTGACTACATACAAGATGAAGGGTGAAACTCTAGAAATGACAAAATCGGAACGAGATCTTGGCGTCTGGATGTCAACTGATCTCACCTGGAATAATCAAGTAGTAGAACAATCTTCCCGTGCTAACAAGTTGCTAGGTTATATCAGACGGAACGCACGGTTCATTCAAAACACCAGCGTGAGGAGGGCATTGTATTTAACATTAGTACGCCCTCACTTAGGATATGCCACCCAGATCTGGTCGCCACAGTCCATCAACCTAATTGCAAGATTGGAAAAAGTTCAAAGGCGTGCCACGAAATTTATTCTCAATCTGCCGTTTTCCAGTCCAGACAGTTATACCTCGCGATTACAGTCTTTATCATTACTTCCATTATGTTACTGGCATGAGTTTTTGGATTTGGTTTTTTTCTTTAAAATGGTGAACAATCTGGTAATAATAGAACCTTCTGTAGTACCAAAAACCCGAAGCTCCAGACCGACCAGATCGTCTATAAACACGGACATACCTAAGTTTGTCATTCCCAGGAGCAAAACAACGACGCATCAACGCTCGTTTCTAATTCGAACAACCAGGGTGTGGAACAGCCTAGCTGACGAACTGAAACTTAACATGATAAATTTGAACTCATTTAAATCTACTATTCTAAGTTATTACTTCCGTGCTCTGGAAATTTCCTACGATCCTGAAAATCCAAGAACATTCAAAACTATATGTACCAAGTGTAATACCGCTCGAACTCTGGTTCAGCCTCTTAAGTGCTGCTATTAGTTATAGTTTTATTTAGATAGTTTTTTTATGTTTGTATGTCCTAATTCGGGCCCGCAGGAATTGGCTCACGCTGTTGCGGTCACCCTGCCTATAGTCATGTCTATTATTCTTGTTCTTGTTATAGTTTTGTGTATTGTATAATATGGCGAAACTAATAAATAAATAAATAAAAAAAATAGATCGAGACCAATTGCTTTTTTTGTTTTTAGCGATCTTAAGTGTTTGTGAACAGTATCTTCATCGATAGGCATAAAACTGAAACTTGAATTAGTTAATGGCGTGATACGAGTAATAAGGGTATTAACTGTGATTTTAATCTGATTAGCCAATTTCAATCCAATAGTAGTGAAGTAATCATTGAAAATGTTTGCTATCGACGTAGGATTACTGTGTATAACTTCGTTTTTCTAACATTTTTACCCGTAATTTCAAGCCGTTTCCCCGCGGTAAACCGTTGTCTACACGTAAAGACAAACGGGTACGGGTGTTTTCTGTTTACTATTTGTGGGCCGTTCAAATAGTACAAATTTTCAATATCTTACCAATTAAATACTGCACATATACTTGTCAAAGTTTTCAACAATCAATGAAGAACCTCAACATCGAAAGTTGCCATTTTCTGATCGGTTTTCTCACGCCGGAATATCTTGGATTTCTTAAGTGACGAGTCGTTCCTCGATTTACGGGTACGTGTATATAAGAATGTAAGAATAAACAAAAGTTAGCAAGTATTTTGAACGTAATAATTCGCAAAATTTATGTTTTTAACGAATATTCCACTGGAAGCATGTTGATGTAATTTGATACTTTGCCCACACCCCCTCAGGCGCTAAATTTTTGATGAGGCAAGTGACCAGCCGCAGCCAGGGTTTTTCCCAAAGAAAGATCCTTGGTACGAGGTTGGGGGGAGGTATGGATGTTTCCGGGATGGCCCCAAGCAGATAATATGTGGCAGCTCAGTAGCACTGATTCCAGTATTAGGTATTTTGAATCAGACTTTGGTGCATGTTCTGCCACAGTATGTTTATGCGCAGATCTGTCTCAGCTTTCTAATTCCTACAATGGCTATTATTAGGCATTGCATCAATATGCAGACCGCTGACCAACCACATGCAAGTGCTCAAGTTACTTAGCCAAATTTTTTTGTTGGCAAAATTTCTACAAAATTTCTACTTTGTCAATTTTTCCTATTGCAATTACACTTCAAAAGGTACCTGTAGCATGTTTGTTACAGAAAAAAATGGCAATGTTTTATTTTATAACAAGTAATATATAACATTTACTGCTCTACAACATTAAAATGTAAAGCACAGCATGCAACAATTGTCGTGTAGAATATTCAAACAAAGGCCAGAATTACAGTCTATCATTGCAGTGTTAAACACAAAGAATGGTCAAAATCATAGCAAACACATAACAAAATGTACTTACTGTTCTAACGGTCTTTTTCAAGAAAAGTGTTCCTCTCTTTTCCAGCTTTTGCTTCCGAACTTCCAGTGCTTTAGTTTATGTTCCATCTCTTTCTTAGACTGCGAGCGATCCCTCTTTTCCCCGTGTTTATATTTCCGGGCATGCGGAAGGAAAGAAGGGACTGTAGACACATCAAGAAATGAAATACGCGTTGCGCACACAATGCAAAATTCCCATTGGTCGAAGTCGATACGCCTGTCAATCAAATCTGATATGTAGTAATTATGCTATAAATAATTTGCAGAACTGAATGTTAATTTTATACAGGGTGTATCAAAATAAACTGTAATTGAACTTCAGCGCGCTTTTGTATCTGAATTACTGCGTATGAACGAGATTTTTTTATCTTCGGAAAGATCAGGCTTTTGGGCAAACGCCGAGAAAATGGGTGATCAGTGATTATCACCGAATTTAATAATTGTTTTATTATACATTTGAAGAATAATAACAATAGTATTAATGCATAATAAGAATAGTATTAACGAATAATAAGAAAAGTATTAACGCATGAAAAACTTTATTTACGAAATCATAGTCACACCCAATAATACATCAATTATATTCAATAAGATTTCTGGCGAAGCTGCTCAAGTAAAAAAACAAGTCTCTGGAAGTCCAACAGTTAAAGGACAATGGCAACAAAAAATTTTATTGTTTTATTTGAAAGAACGTTGAAAATCATCTTTGAAATCTTGTTACAGATGTTTCATATCTTGCTTGATTCTTGAAATATTTTGATTGAAAGCAATGAACTGTCCGCCATCTTGGATTATTGAGGATATGCAACATTACGTCACAAGTGGGGTCACGCAAGTTTTTATCTCGGTTTTGGCTGCTAGTTCAAATTTTGAATTGAATAAAAACAATTAAAACAACTTTTGGTTGTTACGCTGTAACATAGAAGTAATTTTATAAAGCTAACTCCACTCCTGACGTCATTAAAACGACAGTTAATGAGGTTAAGAATTAATCCAAGATGGCAGGCAGCTCATAGCTTTCAGTCAAAATATTTCAAGAGTTAAGCTTGATACGAAAAATCTGTAGAAAATTTTATAGATAATTTTTAACGTTCGTTGTATTGAGATAATAAAATTTTTTATTGCCATTATCCTTTAAATTAATTACAAATATAAAAGAAACATATTATCGTTAAGACGTTAACGTATTTACTTGTTAAAGTAAACATTACTATGAAATGTACACTCATTTGAAATGTACACTCATTTGAAATGTACGCTCATTTAAAATGTACACTCATTTGCAGAAATCTCAGTTATCTGCTAGCAGATAACTTAATTCTGTGTAGGTTGCGTGATTGCGCGATTCAACTGTAAGCTCTTAGCCAATCAAATAGCTTTTACCAACTACAATGTATAATCATAATTATTATACATTGTACTTGTTAAAAGCAATTTGATTGGCTAAGAGCTTACAGTTAAATCGCGAAATCACGCAACCTACACAAAATTCAGTTATCTGCTAGCAGATAATTGAGTTTTCTGCAAATGAGTGTACATTTCATATGAGTGTACATTTCAAATGAGTGTACATTTCAAATGAGTGTATATTTCAAATGAGTGTACATTTCGTAATTGTAATGTTTACTTTAACAAGTAAATACGTTAACGTCTTAACGATAATATGTTTCTTTCATATTTGTAATTAATTTAACTGTTGGATTTGTTTATAGAAACTTTTTACTTGAACAGCTTTGCCAGAAATCTTGTTGAATATAATTGATGTATTATTGCGTGTGGCTATCATTTCGTAAATAAAGTTTTTCATGCGTTTATACTATTCTTATTATGCGTTAATACTATTGTTATTATTCTTAAAATGTATAATAAAACAATTTTTGAATTCGGTTTTTGCGACATGCAAAATTATCAAGGTCTAAGTAAGCGTTATCAGCCTCGCCTTCGGCTCGGCTGATAAGGCTTACTGAGACCTTGATAATTCCGCATATCACAAAAACCTCATCCAATAATTGTTAATTATTATTAAGTAGGAATAAATCTTAGCGTTATGCACTGCTTTAATTAGGCACAGAGGTAAAAATATGCTATTCTGACTAACATTTTTTATCGGACTCGTACTTGCTTATTTTTTTCCACTTGGCCTGAAAAACGTGCCATTCAACAGCTAAAAGCCTGATCGTTTCGAATATAAAAATAATTTGTTCATACGCCGAGTAATTGATGTACAATAGCGCGCTGCAGTGCGATTACCTTTTTACTCGCTGGGGCACCTGTGCCCCGGACGAATATAGGTTTCGGCTCGCATTTTTCACGGATCACGGATCATGGATCTCCATCGTCGATAGCCACAAAATAGAATATTAATGAGCTACCTAATTTTTACCCAAATTATTCATAAAGCTCCTGCGGCTCCTACCCATTTTTACCCACATTATCCATAAATAACCCTGCATTTTGAGGAAAATTCGGGAAAATTGAACAATTTTACAAGGAATTTCGTCATGGAAAAAGCAACCTTCGCAAATCGCAAGTTACGTTTGGCTGCGCTGCTTTATATTTTGAGAAGAAAGCGACACCGTTCCATACGATTCAGCGTAAGAAATTGTACTTACGGATGTCAAGTGTATTACTAAACACCAGTATTCTAGTGATTTATTGCCTTTGAAAATCAAGCGAAATTGTATTGTTGATAAATCGCTCGCAGTACGTATTGAGGATAAAATACCGCCGTTCGATTCAGCGTTAGAAATTGTACTAATTACGGATGTCAATATATATATAGAAACTTTATTTATACACGCTGACCCCGTCAACCGAAGCTGATTTCCACGGGGGGCGTGTGCAAAAATAGAAAAATGTTACATGGAGATATTAAAATACTTAAGTTTAAAAAGGTAGAATATTAAATTATTTACATGATAAGAAGGTTATTAGAATATTTACAGTTACATCAATTTACTCTATGTCAATTTTGTGAGCAGCAATTTTATTTCTAAAGGATGAAAGAGTTTTGCTTTCCCTAATTTCCTTTGGAATAGAATTCCAAAGGTGTGCTCCGTCATACATGAAACTATTTTTCATGTTGTTAGTACGCGGTTTTGGTAAACTAAGACCACTTGAAATGTCACGAAGGTTGTAGTTTGTTTTCTCACATTTGTATGAAAAAAGATTGGTGAGTGATTTAGGACCCATTTTATTTAATACTTTGTACATCATTTTTGCCTTAGCTTTCTTCCTTTCAGTTTTGAGTGGCTCCCAGCCCAATGCACGTAGAGCAATGGAATGATTTACGTCATTACTCATGTTCAAGATAATTCTAGCAGCTCTATTTTGAAGTTTTTGGAGTCGTTTTGATTGCGATTCACCAAACACATCCCATACTTCACAACAGTAATCAAAGTATGGGCGGACAATAGCATTATATATCGAAATGAGTGTATTTTTGTCAACGAAAGGTTTGACTCGGCGAATAGCAGAGATTCCTGCAGTTATTTTTTTGCATATATTTTCGGAATTACTTTTCCAAGACAAATGCTGGTCAACTATTACTCCAAGAGTTTTGCATTCGCTAACTTGTTTAATTTGCTTATTTTCAATGAAAACATTTAAATGTGAATCAGAATTTTTTTTAATCATTGCGTTTGAACCAATTAACATAAATTCTGTCTTAGCTACATTTAGACTAAGTTTATTGGCAATTAACCATTTTCTGAGGTTTTCCAAATCAGAATTTACTGCAGTTTCAAGGTCAATTATAGAATCTCCCGATGCTGTCAGATTTGTGTCGTCAGCAAACAATCGAGGTTTTGTTTTGTTTAGACACTGAGGTAAATCATTTATATATATAGCAGAAAGAATAGTGGTCCTAAGATAGAGCCTTGTGGTACACCGCATTTAATCAATCGCTCTGTAGAAAAGGAATTCTTAATTTGGCACTTCTGGTTTCTGTTTGTGAGATAAGATTTGAGCAAAGTTAGAGCTTCTCCTTTTATTCCATAAAGTTCTAACTTCCTCAATAGAATTTGATGATCAACAGTATCAAATGCTTTTTTTAGATCAATTAGGACTACTAGGTTAAACATTTTTCTGTCTAGTACAGTATTAACAACAGTATTCTAGCAAATATGGCCTTCGTCAGTTGAAAGCCAAGCGAAATAATTGTATTGTTGACAAGTCGCTCAAAATTATTAATGCAGTACGTTTAATCCTTGATAACTGTGGTATCATTGGTTTTCTCTTTTTCGGCCGTATACCAGTGGATTCGTCTCACTTCCCCTCTTCATTTTAATAGTATTTTGAGCCAAAAGCCACCAAATATTTTATTTTGAACGTTTTAAAGATGCGGTACAGTCCGTATGTAAACAAAGGCTTTGTTTACATTTCGGTATCCAAAATATTGAATTTTATTCGACAACTATTTATATTTTCATGATTCTAGAGTATAATAAATTATCAAGACACAACAATCAAGCTTTGCAAGAACATAAAATGAAATAAAAACCTAAATAAACTGTTTGTAAATAAAAAGAGGGCTCCTTTGTGCACATGCGCAGATCGGACTGTGTCGCATCTTTAAAGCGCAGTTTAATCCTAGCGTACGGACCAACTGGCGGCTGACAGTCTTGAAGAAATAGAATGTAGCGTACTATAAAATATAACTTTACTTGTAGGGCCTACCGCATTTTAGTACTGTGTTACATGTAAGCCTTTCGTGCCGGTATCGACTTTTCCGCTTAGCTCGGGGAAGACCTTAAATCTTAATTGAAATAGTTGTGTACTGTATGTATCATGTACAGTAATGTGCGTATTTGTATAGCCCTAGACTCGCGGGTTCAAGTCCGTCTCTCAAGGGGTTGAAAATAGCGATGCACGCGAGCGGTCAAAAAAGTTGCGAAAATAGGAGAGACGGACTTCAACTAACCTGAAGTTCAGGCTCTAACAAACAAAGTCTAGTATAGCCCCAGCGAGTTAACGCTCCGCAGATCGTCTTGTTTTGATATAATCTGTAAATAAACATGACATTGACGGTTATATTTATGCAAAGGCGGAGCCAACTTGACAAGGGCGAAAGTGGGTGTATTTCGTTTCTTGATGTGTTGTCGGCAGTCCCTCCTTTCTCCGAGGGACTGCTCGCGGTCTATCTCTTTCTCTTTATACTCAAATACCTTTTTTATCTTTTAAAAATTTTACAATAGCTGTTTTCTTGGCTTTAAACCTCGACTTAATGTTCCTCGAGCAGTTTCTTGTGCGACCAGTGTGACATCTTCTGCTTGATTACTCTCCTCATCGTTTGCAGTTTTTAGTGCAAAGTTTCACTTTGCTAATTTGCTGTTAGGTGGCAAGGTGAGACGAGGCATGTATTCATAATCTATATATCTATCCTATATCTATTCATACACACATGCAGTCAGAGAGTAAACTTTCCGGGGGGACTATACGATTTATGTTTGTAGAGATTTATTGTATTTAGTCATTACTTTTAGTCATTACTTAGGCAATTTCAGTTGTCTTATTTAAATAATCTTTTGTCCTTTTGCTAAGTTCACAAAAAATTTCGAGGAATCGTTGTCGTTATTGTAGTTTTTTGTAATTTTTATAACATTTGCTTCTCATGTTGTGTAAAGGATCTTTAGCCCGGAACACCCGATTTTTTCTTTAGCAGCGCAAATCGCATCCGCTATCAAGCCGTAGATCACGATGGCGTGACGATGCTAGGAAGGAGCGAAAGTGTTGTTTTCAAATGTATAATTATAACATTTCAGACGTGAATATTGAGTAAATCTTTGAGTATCTACGCAATATATAAACAGATGTTATGCATTACGGGCATTCAATCAAGTACCGATATTATTAGGCGGTATATTCATTATACAGAGTTAGGAAGGAGCTAGACACTGCTTTTTAAATGTATAAACATTTCAGAGTGAAGATTGAGTAAATCTTCGAGAATCTACGCAATATATAAATTGATGTTATGCATTACGGTCATTCAATCAAGTACCGATATTATTTAGGCGGTATATTCATTATACAGAGCTATGAAGGAGCTAGACAGTGCTTTTTTTCAAATGTATAAACATTTCAGACGTGAATATTGAGTAAATCTTTGAGAATCTATACGCAATATATAAACCGATGTTATGCATTACGGCGGGGCATTCAATCAAGTACCGATGTTATTTAGGAGGTATATATTCATTATACAGAGCTAGGAAGGAGAATTAAGACACTGCTTTTTTCAAATGTATAAACATTTCAGAATGAAGATTGAGTAAATCTTCGAGAATCTACGCATTGCCAATATATAAATTGATGTTATGCATTACGGTCATTCAATCAAGTACCGATATTATTTAGGCGGTATATTCATTATACTGAGCTAGGAAGTAGGAAGGAGCTAGACAGTGCTTTTTTTCAAATGCATAAACATTTCAGACGTGAATATTGAGTAAATCTTTGAGAATCTACGCATTATATAAATTGATGTTATGCATTACGGTCATTCAATCAAGTACCGATATTATTTAGGCGGTATATTTATATTATACAGAGCTAGGAACGAGCTAGACAGTACTTTTTTCAACGTAAATATTGAGAAAAACTTTGAGATTCTACCCAATATATAAATTGATTTTATGCATTTGTACGGGCATTTAATATAATCAAGTGCCGATATTATTTTGATGGTATATTCATTATACAGAGTTAGCAGGGAGCGAGGCAGTGTTGTTTACAAATGTATAATTATAAACATTTCAGATGTGCATATTCAGAAAATCGTTGAGATTCTACGCCCCGTTCTAAATAGATAAATTGATGTTATGCATTACCTGTATTCAATTAAGTGCCGATATTATTTAGGCGGTAGGCCTATATTCATTATACAGCGACTGTATAAGGTACTACACCATGGAATAGATGGCTACACTCAGTACACTAGCTAGTACACTGAAACCACAGAAGCCTATAACACTCCGTATAAACACTCCTGTCACTGTATAGACTTGCTCCAAGTCTCTCTTTCATTGTCATATAGTATCGATCCACTATAGTGTGCATTACATGACGTAGCACGGGGAGGCGGAGCGAGAAAGAGAGACTTGTCAACTTCGGAAAATTTCGGTTCAAAACTGAACCGAAAATGCAAGTCTTCCTTTAATTGTTTTCCTTCAATTTCTTTCTGTATTATTTACGATAATGGAACTCATGTTATTTACACTGTGCTAGATTTCAATACATATAAACACTGACAGAAAACAATTAAAGCAAGTCTTGCATTTTCGGTTCAGTTTTGAACCGAGATTTTCCGAAGTTGACAAGTCTCTCTTTCTCGCTCCGCCCCTCCGTACTACGTCATGTAATGTACACTATAGTGGATCAATATGACAATGAAAGAGAGACTTGGAGCAAGTCTAATCACTGTACCGAATTACTGAAACCACACATACAGCACGTGCGTGTTTGGCTCTCTAAATATAGAAATGATTATTGAGTTCAGAGGTCAATTTGGAAATTACGGAGTGCGCAGTTTTGATTGCAGAGTACGGATGGAGTCTTTCAAAACATAGTTTATTTTTCCTAAAGGTCCACGCCTGGCATTTTTGCACGCGAAATTGCACATTAAAATGTGTCAATTTTTTTCGTTGCCGCGCGACAATTTTGGGAGCTTGGTAGCGAATTTGATAATTGAAAAATTCCTCAAATTCCGCGAGGCGTGCTTGTGCGCGTTTTCCTTGA
>CACRXK020002793.1:26032-40514 GCA_902702795.2 Paramuricea clavata
GGGGGGGGGGGGGGGGGGTGGCATTTAAGATCAGAGAATCCACTTTTAATCACATTTGAAAAATATTCGGTAAACGTCATGTGTCGACATCAACAATTGACAATTATTCATCAGCATTCGTCAAAACCCGAAATCGGCTCAACAAGTCTGAACGAATCGTAGTTTATTGCATAACCATATAGAAGACCTTATGGTTTATATTTCTGCCAGGCCCGGTCAGCTGCAGTATAACGTTGCCTGTTATGTTGTTTTTTCTATAGATCTTATGGGAAAACCAGGACCAAACACAAAGCTATGCCCTTGTCTAACAGAACCAAGCAAGAAAGCATCGCCACCAGAGAAACCGCGTAAGTTGCAAACATTTCAAAAGCGTGTTTAAAGTCACAGTTCAGCTTTTTGAATGATGGTTTTTAAGGCGCATTTCAGCCCTTTTAATTGAAAAAACTAACTAGGAAAATCAATTATGCATAATCCAAGATCAGTACGTAAACTCAATGTTTTTAACAAGAAAAATGTTTTAAATGTTAAAAACATTAAGTTTACTACTGATGTTAAATTATGCTTAATTGATTTTTCTAGTTAGTTTTTTCAATTAAAAGGGCTGAAATGCGCCTTAAAAACCATCGTTCAAAAGGTTGAACTGTGCCTTTAAGATCTGCGACGCAGGCAGCTCGACAACGCGCTTTCATAACAAACAAAGAAATCGTTTCAGCCGAAGTTAACTGTTTGTAAGTCAACGAAAACAAGATTTAGGCTCATTCTTTAATTTACTATTGACACCGTGTCGTCAAGCCGGTTTTCAATGAATAAAATGGCAGGCTAAAATTTATTTCACCTGCCAAAAAATTTTAGACTGGCAGGCCATATATTTTCTCTACTTCGAACCCTGACAAACACGTTATATTCTTTTTGAAGTGAATGCACAAATGACAAAAGAAGAATACAAGACGGGAATGTTTCATGCCAGCGGTTTACCAAAGGTGGATACTTCATCTATGACATCGTCACAACCCTCGAGCACATCTGAAGGCACGACGCTCCCGACTACATCAAGTACTCCACCGGCAAAGAAACCGCTGATCGCTATGTCTGAAACCAAACCCTCGGGTGAAAATGTACCCGCACCTGAAACCTCGCCCGACACTTCTGGGGCAGGTCAGCCCGCATCTTCGCTAGCGCTTGATAGAACTCCAAACGGAAACCAACAGGTCGTAACTTCGTCTCAACCTGCAACGCAGTCCAAGCCCGCAATTCCGCCCAAGGCTGGAGTCACAACTCAGGCAACGCCGACTAAGGCGACCAATAAAGTTCTACATATCAAAAATGGTAGATTTAAGCCACTTTCCAAAACTCTTTCGACGCTGGGGGAAAGTCTTAACAAAGCACATTCTAAAGGTGAATTAAACGAAGGCAGTTACACTTTAGATACTGATATACACAATTTACTAAGTACAATCGGAAAGCTGAAATCACAGGTTGACAGTCTAAGAAATGACCAGGAACAGTTAGGTGACAATGATGCTGTTTGGAGTAAGCAATCAGGGACCGTCTCTGGGTCCCCTAGCCAATCAGAAGCCACTCACGGATCAAACAGCCAATCATCGTCGAGCATGGCTCCGACGAACCAATCACTGCACAGCTCAGAATACGCTGGCCAATCACAATCTAATACAGATAACGAATCAAGTAAAGGACACGGGGACAACACGAAAACGGACTCGAGTCATCTACTGAAATTGCGAATTGTTGGCCAAACGGCAAATAAACAGCAGAAAAATGCAACGATACTACATTTAAAGCTGAGTGACAAAATTAAGGCAGCCAAAAATAAGCCGGTAGGCAAATCACTGGGCCAGAATCCTGGTGTGGGTAATATAAACACTGCCACAACAGACAGTGTATCGCACGACACAACATTGGCTCAACCAACCAATCCTGTACCAAGTGGGCAGACCACGTCTATCAAAGCCCCCCAAAAACCTGCCAATATTGGAAACGGGGAGATTCCAATCACTTCAACCGAGGCAAAACAAAATAAAAACCTCGCAAATGTGGATGGTATTTCCCAAAGCGCAAACGCCAAACTTAAACGTCCGCAACAAACCAATTTGCTTTCACCAGCGAACGGTGCGCAACAGAATGTGAAAACAACAGCGCCTAGCGGAGGTGTAAAAGTTAGTCAATCGACAAATACAGCTTCAGGGGCAACTGTAAAACAGCCTACCAATGCTCTTGATAATGGCAAACAAACCCTATCGCCTGCAACGACTTCCCAACCTAAAACTTCTCTTCAAGATGCAAGTCCGACAAAACCGAACCCTCAGACAAACACACTACCACAACAAAGTGTAAGCACCACCCAGAAGGCGAAGCCATCACCATCAAAACCCACCACCCAGTTAACAGTACCACAGACCAATACACTGCCACAAGAGAGTATCGCCACCTCTCAGAAACTATTACCATCCGCAACCCAGACTTCATCACAAGGTGGTAGCACAACTGGGCAGGCAAAACCACCACAATCTAACACCATCGTGCAACAACCATTACAGGAAAGTATCGTACCACATAAAACGTTGGCAAATACACCAGGAAGCAGTACAGCACCTCAGAACCCATTACCATCCGCAACCAAGACTTCACCACAAGGTGGTAGCACAACTGGGCAGGCAAAACCACCACAATCTAACACCATCGTACAACAACGATTACAGGAAAGAATCGTACCACACACAACGTTGGCAAAAACACCAGAAAGCAGCACAACACCCCAGAAACCATTACCATCAAAACCCATCACCCAGACAAAACCAAATGCAGGTGCTAGTAGCCTGATCCAAAGAGCAGCTCAACATAAAACTAAAGATTTTACCGCAATAGAAAGTACTTTGGCGAAAATTGTTAAAACACAACAAGCAACTCCAAAGTCAACTGTACCAGGCGAGTTTTATTTACGATGTACTTATATTTATATCGAATAGCTAGACTGTATTGTTTACTGCACTCTTCGGTAGCGTAGTTATCAGAACAAGAGCCTTTCACTTCTGAGATCGTGGGTTCTATTCTCGCTACGGACTCATGTGAAAGGAAGAGGTTATTTCGCTGGCCTCAGAGTGACAAATCGTAACAGAGCAACGGTTTTACTAACACTAACCCTGTTCCAAACACCAACTCTAACCCTAATCCTTGCCCCATCCCTAACCTAACCCTACTCCAAGTTTGTTTCTAAACCAATCTTGAAGACAAAATTTTTGACGAAATGTCATTCTGAGGTCAGCGAAATAACTTCTTTCCATGTTTTGGAAAGAGTCAGTCAACACTCTGCCGAAAGTCGTGGGTTTTCTCCGGGTGCTCCGGTTTCCTCCCACAGGGAATGTTGACAGGGTGGGTTAGGATAAACACAGTCACGACAGTAATATCACAATAGACCATTTGCATTATAGGCTAAATTTTGATCTAGATAAAAATTTCATCACAGCTTGAAAGAGCATCACAAAATTAGTAATATTCCAAAGTTTCGTTGCGAAATGTTGTAAAATGCGGATATAGCCTTGTGAAGTTTGCCGTTTTTCAGTCATTTTGTATTACAAACGGGAAATTGATGCCCCAACACCCGATTGGGCCGTCAATTTCCCGTGCGTAATACAAAGACTGAAAATTGCAAACTTCGCAAGGCTATATTATCCGCATTTTACAACATTTCGCAACGAAACTTTGGAATATTACTAATTCTGTGATGCTCTTTTAAGCTGCGATGAAATTTTTGTCTAGATTAAAATTTAGTCTATAATGCAAATGGTCCATTGTTGTAAAGATAAAATAGTCAAGGCTAAGTAAGGAATTAGGTAAGCGTAATACTTGATGTAAAGCGCATTCATCATATCCTCATGGAAATTTGTGCTATAGAAATGCTAGTCGTTAATCTGACTTCGTACTGTATTGGTTTTCAACAGCTTGCAACATAAATCTCGGCTTTGTCCTGGATGGTTCGGCAAGCGTGGAAGGTACAAGGAGAGGAAATTTTCTGAAAATGATCAACTTCGTGAAAGATATGATCCATGCATTCGTGGAACTCTCACAACAAGTTCATGTTGGAACTCTGGTGTATAGCACCAACTCGTCTGTCATCTTGTCATTTGGAACCAAAGGAACTGAGAAAGTCATTGATCAGATACTGGATAGTGTACATTACCCAGGTTTGTAGTGGAGGATATGTTATAGAACTGTTGCCTGTTGGTTATATGGTCACCATCACCAGCAGCATCGCCATCACCACTACCATTGCCACATCATCATCACCATCATCATCCCCACAACACCACCATCATCAGCACTACCATCATCAATACTACCATTACCACAATCATCACGTTCACCATCGCCACCTACCACCATTATCATCATTACCATCATAACCATCATCACTACCACCATCATCACTACCACCATCATCACCATCGTCATTATCACCACCATCATCATCACCATCACTACCATCATTATCATCCATCATCACTACCACCATCGTCATCATCATCACCACATCATCACCACCATCATTATCAACATCATTATCATCATCACCATCATCACTACCACCATCGTCATCATCACCAGATCATCACCACCATCTTCATCATCACTACCATCATCATTATCATGATCATTATCATCATCACCATCATCACTACCACCATCACCACCATCGTCATCATCACCATCATCATCACCACCATCATCATCACTACCAACATCACCACCATCATCATCATCACCACCATCATCATCACCACTACCATCATCATTATCATCATTATCATCATCTGGTTCATCATCACCATCATCGTCACCACCATCATCACCACTACCATCATCAACACGAGCAGCACTACCATCACCATCACCAAGATCACCATGACTAATAATTTCCACGTGTTATACAGGTCAGGGCTCTCTAACAGGAAAAGCGATCAAAGATGCGTGGAATCAAATGTTCAGCTCAGTCCCACGAGGACGCAAAAGCAAGCTCCTACTCCTCACTGATGGCCCCTCAAATGACGACGTGAAAATGCCTTCAAAATGGTTGCGAGATAATGGAGTCGAGATGTTCATCATAGGCCTGGGTAAAGGATATGATCAAGGTCAACTACAAGATATGGCCAGCCAGCCAAGTGATCAACATATCATGATTAAAGATTACGACGATTTGAGAACATCTATACAAGAAGCAAGAAATAAAATTTGTGGATTTAATGCTAATCAAGGTTTGTCTTATACCTCTAAGATCGTGGGTTTGATTCTCGCGCAGTGAGCTCTGTATATCTGGAGCGATAACTTCATTCGCACTATGAGAAAAGTGAAGCGAGGATGGCAACCATTGACCTCCAATAGCTTCGATGGTCGTAAACAGTTTTAATATTTTTTTACAGTTTTAAAGTTTTAATTCCCACCGTGGCCAGGCATATTTTTCAAGCCTGCTAGGTGTGGATATACACTCAGAATAACATCACAAGCATCTTATTCACCTGAGTACATTACATCAACACAAGAAAATTATCATGATTACTAGATTACATAGATATCGAAGGAACTAGACTCAGTTCCGAAATATCACATACTCGAACCGACCTGACCGCGTAGCTCAGTTGGCAGAGCATTGGGCTAGTATTCCAAAGGTCGTAGGTTCGATTCCCACCGTGGCCAGGCATATTTTTCAAGCTTGCCCGGTGTGGATATACACTCAGAGTAACATCACAAGCATCTTATTCACCTGAGTACATTACACCAACACAAGAAAATCATCAGTTTTAATACCATTTCTCTCGGCTAATTCCAGTTTTTTTCTATCGTTTAGTTCTACAGATCATGACAAGTGCAAGATTTAGCGATAGTTTTAAAGAAATCAACGCATTCCAACGAACTTTTGGACGCAAACAGTGCATTCTCGATGTGGTCTTTCTGCTGGATGGTTCGAGACAGGTGGAGACAAACGGAGAAGGAAATTTTCAACGTGAAATAAGCTTTGTCAAAAAGGCTGCCAAGTATTTGCCACTGTCTCGCAATGATGTTCACATTGGAGTGGGGGTATTAGGTAACATGCCATATAAAATATGTATGGTCAAGTGAGACCAAGAGTTGCCGAGATTTGAGAAGCGAGAGTTTGCATGAGAGTTGAGAAGACAGTTTGTATGAGAGTTGATGAGAGTTGAGAAGACAGTTTGCATGAGAGTTGATGAGAGTTGAGAAGCGAGAGTTTGCATGAGAGTTGATGAAAGTTGAGAAGCGAGAGTTTGTATGAGAGTTGATGAGAATTGAGAAGCGAGAGTTTGTATGAGAGTTGATGAGAGTTGAGAAGCGAGAGTTTACATGAGAGTTGATGAGAGTTGAGAAGCGAGAGTTTGCATGAGAGTTGAGAAGACAGTTTGCATGAGAGTTGAGAAGACAGTTTGCATGAGAGTTGATGAGAGTTGAGAAGCAAGAGTTTACATGAGAGTTGATGAGAGTTGAGAAGCGAGAGTTTGCATGAGAGTTGATGAGAGTTGAGAAGCGAGAGTTTGCATGAAAGTTGAGAAGCGAGAGTTTACATGAGAGTTGAGAAGACAGTTTGCATGAGAGTTGATGAAAGTTGAGAAGCGAGAGTTTGCATGAGAGTTGAGAAGACAGTTTGTATGAGAGTTGATGAGAGTTGAGAAGCAAGAGTTTGCATGAAAGTTGATGAGAGTTGAGAAGCGAGAGTTTGCATGAAAGTTGATGAGAGTTGAGAAGCAAGAGTTTGCATGAAAGTTGATGAGAGTTGAGAAGCAAGCGTTTACATGAGAGTTGATGAGAGTTGACAAGCGAGAGTTTACACGAGAGTTGAGAAGCGAGAGTTTACATGGGACTTGATGAGAGTTGAGAGCGCGAGTTTGCATGAGAGTTTTCTCAACTCTCATGCTCCGGTCAAACGAGAACAAGCGTTGTTGTTAATTACTATTAATTATTTTAGGCGATTCTAACGTGATGGTCTTCCCCATGAACGAACATTATATTCGGAATTCTATAGACTACGAACTTGATCATATACGATATCCGGCCTCCTCCGATATTCAACCCCAGGAAATAAAGTACGCCCGACAGCTTATGCTTATGAAAGGTAGGAATAACTGGGCCTTCCGAGTGGGTCCACTAATACGATTTAATCTGGGAGTTCCTGGCAAAATTTATAAACTAAGAAACCTATTGCATTGCTAACCAACGGCCTCTCTGTAGGTATACGAGATGTTGCCCCTCGGGTGTTTGTCCTGGTCACGGATGTGAGCTCCATCGACTCGTACCGCCGGGCTATTGACGAACTACGGACGGACGGTTCCGATGTCGCCATATTCGGAGTGGGATCGGAGATATATAAGCAAGAGGTCAAGGTCAGATCTAGTGTTCAAGGATTGGTCGATCAAGTTGTGACGTTGGATAGCGCGGATGAAAGCGAGGCTGCAAAACATTTTGCCATCAACATGTGCAAGATTTCCAACTCGAAGAGAACCGAGATCCCTAGATTAACCTGGAAGGCTTCTGATAAGGTTTTAAACCAAAACTGAACGAGACAAACTTGTCGTTATGGAAAGATTAAAGTGCGATTAACCCCAAATATAGACTTGCTCCAAGTCTCTCTTTCATTGTCATATAGTATCGATCCACTATAGTGTACATTACATGCCGTAGTACGGAGGGGCGGAGCGAGAAAGAGAGACTTGTCAACTTCGGAAAATCTCGGTTCAAAACTGAACCGAAAATGCAAGATTTGCTTTAATTGTTTCCCTTCAATTTCTTTCTGTATTATTTACTATAATGGAACTCATGTTATTTACACTGTGCTAGATCAATACATATAAACACTGACAGAAAACAATTAAAGCAAGTCTTGCATTTTCGGTTCAGTTTTGAACCGAGATTTTCCGAAGATGACAAGTCTCTCTTTCTCGCTCCGCCTCTCCTTGCTACGTCATGTAATGTACACTGTAGTGGATCGATATGACAATGAAAGAGAGACTTGGATCAAGTCTACCCCAATTTGTGTAATATTTGGGTCATTCGAAGAAGAAATGTACTATATCTTTATAGTAAAAAATTCCATCTTGATCAACTTTTTCACTGTCAAAGTTTCCGGATATGATGTCATTAGGGGAATTGCAAATTAGTTTTACTTTGCTTTTTGTACCAAAAATTCACCTAATGACCTCATATCCGGAAACTTTGACAGTGGAAAAGTTGATCAAGATGAGATTTTTTACTATAAAGATACATTACATTTCTTCTTAGAATGACCCAAATATCACACATACCAAAAATTATATTTGGGGTTAGTCGCACTTCAAAACAACGATGTCTCATATATATAATTTCATAGCTCACTGAACAAAAGACTTGTGAATTTAAAAACTGAAAAAACAACGAAAGAGATACAACTAACTTCAAAGAAGTCCACTATATTAAATGCAGTGTTCCTCAGGGATCAATTTCGGGTCCTGTATTTGTGATATCTAAAGAAAGTGTCTCGGTTTTGAGACACTGCTGTCAAAAATTGACAATCTAAATAAGGGAGCTATGAGACATCTAGTCTAGGTAATGTAAAACAAAATGCCTACATTAGGAAGTCTCAAACAAACACTTAATAAATTTCGACTTAGAAATATTCTTGGGTTTACGTATATGTAGAAAAGCTGAAATTTTGTAGATATTCTATATAATACAGCGTTTTAAATAGCTTTAAAATAGGTTCCCTCATGTGTTTTATTTATGAATATGTCCCTCAAGGTCCAATTTTTGCACTTGTTACAATTCACCTAATTTCAAAAGGAGTCAGCTGGATTACATATGTTACTCTATGAGGAGTATCTTGCAGAATTTCGACAAAGATTTGCTGATGAATAAGAAAATGAATTGAAAATTTGATAATCGACGTATTTACAAATATTTATTCTCTACATATTCTTCAAAAACAACTACAATGAATATTACATTATAAATTAGGATTTTGAGATGCAACAATGTTTAACATTAATCGTTTTAAATACTAAATATACAATCGGTAATTTAGTCACATCGTCAGTGAGAACATTCAGTACGTTTAACATGCTACTGGTTATGTATTTTAGTGCTTGAAACCCCCCAGAAATATTTACCGTAGAGATTTTATCCCGTAGATTCGGTTCCAGTAGATATCACTCTCGTAGGTTCTTTCACCGTAGGTACCATTCTCGTAGGATCTTTTACCGTAGGCACTGTTCCCGTAGGAAACATTCTTGTAGATTCTTTTACCGTAGGTATTATTCTCGCAGGTTCTTTTACCGTAGGTACTATTCCCGCAGACTCTTTATCCGTAGGTACGATTCTTGTGGACCATTTCTCCGAGGGTGTTTTGGAGTTGAAGCTGTCTATTGAAAGATTGCCATTACAAACATCATTAGTTACTTCACTACATCGACCATTATTGTACACATTTGTCCCCTCGATACCTGATATACTGCTATTTATCTCTTGTGACCCATGGCAGTTCTGACCTGAATAGGTTATACTGGATTTCTGTTCGTTCACGTTATTACTGTTACAGACTTCAGTATTTTTGTGCGATGCTTGCTGCAATTCAATGTTCCTTGTGTCAACATTCTGTTCTTCATGTCCATTTCCATTTGTCATTAAAGTACTGTCATTCGATATTTTATCCACAAACGTAGCATGATTCTGTCTATGTTCAAATCCATCCATATCCATCACTGTATCCCTATTACCTTCACTATCATCGTTCTTGCTATCAGTTTCCATCAACTGTTGTTCCTTATCATCCATAGAAACCCTAAGATGATCCTCGGTTTGATCCTTAATTTCCACCCCATTGACTCCCATTTTATCATCACCGTGTCCCTCATTACCATTTCGAGTCACAGTTGTCCCTATAAGTCCATCATTATCCACACCATTTATTGCCACTTCAGCACTTTCAGATACCGACACCTTTGATATGGCGTCATCAACAACATCGCATATGACGTCATCAACTACGGCACGTATGACGTCATAAATTACGTCACGTACTATTACATCACATAAGCCACTCGTAACAGAATCTTGGACGACATCATTATCCAAATTTGGACGTTTCTCAGCTCTGATCTCAATTCTCAAATCTGGATTATCATCAAAAGCTTCAAAATTCTTGGAAAATTCTGAGAGGGGCGAAGAACTAGCGGATGTTATGTCATCGTAATCCAGGAATTTTCTCTTTCTACTTCGAGTGACCATCGACAGCAGAGGTGCAGCACCCTCCTCCCCCGGGATTTCTTCAATATTTGTATCATCGGGAATATCGGTTGTCTCATTCTCCAGGGGTGTGTGAAGACTTTCGCTACAAGTGTCTGCAATTTCATCGTCTTTAGCGTTGAATTCATCTCCTATGAAATCATTGATCGGTAAAATTAAAGAGCTGTAGTTTCTCGGGACTAAATAAGTGATATTTGGTTTCTCAATTCGATGTGGCAAAGCCAGCCCAACAAATATCGTCATGCTATGCAAATTATAAATCATTATCATTATTCATTTCTTTAGAAATTGAATGTTTTTACGGTCTATGAAGACGGAAACATTTGCATATAGCATGACCAAATTGTCAGGCTGGCTATGGCACTGTTACAAACATCTTGTTCTGAACATATGCTCATGCTGGTATATTTACTTTTGTTTAAAATGAAGCGCAGATCAAACGAGGATGAGAGTTGACAAGAGTTGGAAGACACGCATTATTGTGGGCGACATTATGTTTTAACTTAAAGGCACAGCCTTTTGAATGATGGTTTTCAAGGCGCATTCCAGCCCTTTTAATTGAAAAAAACTAACTAGGAAAATCAATTAAGCATAATTCAAGATCAGCAAACTCAATGTTTTTAACAATAAAGAGGTTTTAAAATGTTAAAAACATTAAGTTTGCCAGTTCCCTTGGGCCTGCACGCGGGCTATAAGTTTGCTGATCTTGATCTTAATTGATTTTCCTAGTTAGTTTTTCAATTACATTGAAAGGGTTGAAATGCACCTTAAAAACCATCATTCAAAAGGCTGAACTGTGCCTTTAAATGGAATACATGATAGTGTTGGGGAAAGTCATTAACAACAGCTAACCAAGCTCGTATGACTGCCAACGCTCATGCGCTCTCATCCTCGAGTTTCATCCTGGCTTTAGAATTGCAAACACGCAAAACAAGATGTGGTCGCTAGTATTACGGATTTTTGATGCGACAGTTAATTAAGATTTATATTAATACAATACCTGAATCAAGTTCATCAGATTTCCAATCTCGCATTAAATTAATCATGCCTTTCACTCTCGCCCGCGAATATCTCGCATCATTCTTGCCCAAGTCTTCAACCAAATCACTCAAGACTTTATGGAGATCTTTTTCGCATCGTCTCCGAGTCGGCCGACCTGCCGACTTCTTTCGGGAAGGCGTCGGCGGTCGTTCGGCAAATTTCTCGCATAATCCACGCAATGATTCGACGTCGCTGCAGGCGAGTTGGAAACCGGGCTCGATAGTCGTACCCAGACCCTTGCTCTTCTTTGATGACGTAGAGGATCTTCGCGATTTGGATTGGCTAGTCCGTTTTGGTGTTTTGTAACTACTGAACGCTTTCGACTGCAGTGAATAAAAAACTTTCCAAATTTAACACAAATTTTTTAGGGTCATTGAATTCTTTGGAAGATAGTACAAAAATCTCACAAAATTTACTGTCTGCACAAATAAAATAATTGCCGATTGACGTGGCCGTTAGCTTTGTTCGCGCTTGTTGAAAATTAAACAATTGTAATACTAGCCTGCGAGAAGGCTCTCAACCTGTTCGCAGGCTATTGTAATACCAGATGCACAGTCGCCATGTTTATATTTGAGACATCAGAACGATGGCGCACATTTGAGTACGAAATTGGAGGACGTTTGAAACAAAGTCCATGCAGAGACTTTTCAAAGACCAGTACAGACATTTGAGCACTTGATTTTGTAGAACAATTTAAATAAAGGATTGGCATTCCGTATTTTTCGGAGACAAAAGAAGAATTTTCAAAAATGGCATAATTACTTTTTCCATACGTTTTGCGTTAACTATGACCAGGGCCGCCCAGAGGGGGGGCAAAGGGGGCAAATTGCCCCGAGCCCCGAGTTGCTGGGGGCCCCTGAAAATTTTTTGTAGGGCCCCAGCCTTTTTTGTGTGTTAAATATTTCCGCGCAAAGGACAAGATATCTGTTTTCTTGGGCTAAGTACCTAATTTTGGCATAAAAAAAAGAGATAAAGTCCCTCGAAAGCATTTGCAACGTACCCGTCCGGCAAAATTTTGTACTCCGGAAAAAAATTTTTACCCCTAAAATGGTACACTGACCGAATTTTTTTTGGATATTTTTATATAGGGGCCCCTAAAAACATTTTTAGATAGGGGCCCCTAAAAAAAAATTTGCCCCGGGCCCCCGCCAACCTCTGGGCGGCCCTGATTATGACAGGGCACGAAAGGAATATTTTACCACTAAAAACATGAGCAACTCAACTTGCTAAAAAACTCAACAAAATAAATGGGTGATCCCAGCTATATACTAAATTTTGATCAAGGCAAGAAGAACGAAATCCAACACCACAGCTAGAAAGAGCGTCTTAGAATGAGTAAAACTGCAAAGATTGGTTGCTAAATGTTGTTAAATGAAGAAAATATAGCCCTGTGAAGTTCGCAAATTTTGTATATATTTGTAGTACGCGCGGTAAAAATAATCGGCTCAAAAATGGTTATTTTTCCCGCGCGTAATGCAAATATATACAAAATTTGCGAACTTCGCAGGGCTATATTTTCCTCATTTTACAACAACAGGGTTCGTAGTCTCCAAGACCAAAAAAATTTCAAAGATTTTTTCTGCCTATTGTCAAAGACTTTTCAAAGACCTTTGCGAGCAATCAGTTGTCGAAAAATTGCGATGTATAAGCACCATTTTTACCAGGTAATTAGTCCCGTCAAATCACAAAAAGGAACTTTTTCGTCAAATTTTGCTTCATTCAATCTATTTTATTAGTTAGAAAATCGTATAATCACTAAAGAATTTAAAGACTTTTAAAGACTTTCTTCGCTTTTTCACACACTTCAAAGACTTTTCAAAGACCTTAAAGACCTGCATTCAAATTTAAAGACTTTCGAGGATTTCAAAGACCGCTACGAACCCTGAACAATTCGCAACCAAACTTTGCAATTTTACTCGTTTTAAGATGTTCTTTCCAGCTATGGTAATGGTTTCGTTCTTTTTATCTAGATCAAAATTTCATCCATAGCAGGAACCGTCCATTGGAGAGTACTCACATTTGATGTCCATTTTCTATACCATTCATTGAGTGCAGGTAGTTCAGCTTGCTTGTAAATCCTGATGTCCGTCGCATCAAAGATAGGAAAATAAAGATAGGTCGAGTTCTGAGCATCATAGCCAAGGTAGGTTTCACTGTATGGTGTGGTGTCTGTATTACCAAGAATATCGCGCAACTGTGGATGGTAGTCCTAGAGGTTAACAACAGATTGTTATTAGGGAGTTTTTAAAGCTTCACGTTTCCGGGAACGGCAAACGGCAGGTTCGAACTTTCTTGGCAAAATTTTTGTTGAACGTTTTCGTTTCATATTTTCTTTCTTGCGTCGAAAGAATAATTACGTATTTCAGTTTTAAAATAACAAGTTCATTTACTCTTAATTGCTTGATACCGTAAAATTTTTCTTTGCCTGGCGTTTGTCGTTTGACGTATAACGTAGTTGGTATACCTAGACAGGGTTCGTAGTCTCCAAGACTTTTCAAAGACCTTTGAGAGCAATCAGCTGTCGATCAAGTCACATCCTAAAATGCGCCTTTTCGTCGATATTTGCGAAAACCTTGCTCTTCAATCAATCTATTTTATTAGCTAGGAAATCGTATAATCAAATACTCACAAAGAATTTAAAGACTCTGCCCTTAATATTAGTGACCTTAGAGGAAAACTTCGACCCCAAAACTTAGGAGTCCAGAAACAAGAATATAATTTCCTGCTTTGGTTAACAAAATTAAAACGTACCAAACACTCGTCACACAATACTTTCAGTATCAAGACACGTTGATGTAGCGTTAAATCGATGTATGACTTCGTTTCCAACGGGTTGCTCTCCCCTGAAACACGCAAGAGAAAAATAATAAAGTGTTTACAGTAGTATATTCATGAAAAATCAAACTACATTCATGTTTTGCTTTTTAAGTTATCAAACTTTTTAATAGAAATTTGCACTACGGTACCTAATATTTGAAAGAATGTTGGATTTAATCCGATCTGCCTTGCAACCTGGAAGAAAAAATAATACATGTACATACGTTTTATTTTTAAGCTCATGAACGGTTGAATGCTTTAAGGAAATGAACGGTAACACATAAAGGTATGATGCTTGTGATGTTACTCTGAGTGTATATCCACACCG
>CACRXK020002794.1:0-35109 GCA_902702795.2 Paramuricea clavata
ATATGTAGATTCCACGTCAGGTTATTATCGAATGACAAACCCAGAAGTTTAACGGATTTTACGACTCTAATACTTTTGTTGTTAATAAGTATCGGGTTAAAATCACGAGGGACTTTTGAGAAGGAAATACGGAGTTCCTTACATTTCTCTTCATTCAGCTTCATTTTATTGTTTTGGGACCATTGTGACATCTCATTAGCAATTGTCTGTGCTCTACTCTGTTGGTTTTTGTCAACTGTTTCCGATACTGTCGTATCGTCCACGTATTTCCATAAGTCAGTATTTGCGATAGATAAATCATTTATCAGGATTAAAAAGAGCCATGGACCTAAAATGGTGCCTTGAGGGACGCCCGAAGGTACTGCACCCCAATCTGAAAAACATCCTTGTGAAAGTTTGACTCTTTGGAATCTGTTACTTAAGAAATCAATAATCCAATTTATAACACTTCGTGGTAGATCTAACTGAAGTAGTTTATTGAACAAAAATTCTGTGATCAATTAGATCAAAAGCTTTTTGGTAATCGAATAGAATGATTCTAGTTGTAGAACCGGTACCGTCAAGCCCGGAGGTCCAGTTATGCACCATACTAAGAAGAGCAAAAATCGTCGATGATTTAGGGATTGCTCCATACTGATTGGGGTCAATTTTCTTCAAAACAGCTGGTTTCATATAATCATTAACAACGAAATGCTCTGCAACCTTCGAAATATTAGGTGTTAAAGAAATGGGCCTAAGTTCTTTTTTCAGGTCCTGTACTATTTTTACTTTTGGCAGCGGTGAAACATTCGCAAGTTTCCATATTGCAGGTAGGCGTTGTTGTTTGTAGGATGCATTTAGGAGTAGACTAATTGGGAGGGCAAGGATTACAGCATACTCTCGCAAGAGCCAATTGGGCACTTCGTCAGGGCCACCACTTTTACTGGGGTTGAGTTTTTGTAGCTGTGATAAAACCCTTTCTTCAGAAACTTCTAAGAAATCTGGGTTTTCCTCTAAGTTAAGTCGCTCTAACGGTGAAGATAGTTGATATTCTGATAAGGGTTCAAGAAAAGCTGTATTTATTCTGTTTGCTAGTTCTTGTTCCGATATATCTTCAAAACCAGCGATATTTATCAAATTTATTAGGGAGCTGTTCATTGATTTCATTCCTCCTAGGCGTTTGATTTCACTCCACCAAGCTTTAGGGTTATCTTTTTCTTTACTGTGAACCTGGGTCGTATAGTATTTTGATTTACACGCTTTTCTCTCCCGATTGACAATATTTCGGTAATATTTAAAGCAGTTGGATTTTGGACCGTAACTGAAAAAGGCTTCTTGTCTTTTTTTTATAAATGTTTTCAATTTATCGGTCATCCAAGGAACATCTGCAGAGATTTTCTTAATCCGTTTAATTGGCATGAGGAGGTCAAGACCAATAGCTACAATGTCATAAATAAAATTCGCCATATCTTCACAGCTTTGTGATTGAGAAAAAATTTCAGGCCAAAGGATTGATTGTAAAAATCTCCCCAAGGCATCTTTCTTACTCTGACGAAGGTCTCGTTTGTATACAAATGTAGATTTTGCTTTCTTCACAATGTGAGTGGGTGAAACTACAACTGTGTTGTGATCAGATAATCCAATTGGAGGGAGTATTTGCGGAGACTTGTAGAACTCGTGCATATTCGTTAATATAAGATCAAGTATTGCTTCGCCTCGAGTTGGTGATTTAACTATTTGTTTCAACCGAAAATGCTTAATTATATGATTCACATTAAGACGATTGAAATCCCCAGCAATGATAATACCGCAGTTGTAAAATTTTGCTTCGACTGTCAATAGTCAGTTAACCCCATGTCAATAGTCAGTTAACCCCATTCAGACCCTCTGGAAACAAGAGTGTTTTCAAACAATTTCGAGTTTTCCCAATTTCCATGAGTGTTGATATAACTGTATATCAATACGAAAAAATGTTTTATATTTGTTTTATAATATAGCACAAAGAAATATAAAGAAAGAAATTTTCCGACGCTTCCGTGTTGACATTGAGTTATATCAACAAGGCTCTTAGCCAATCAGCGTTCAGAATTTACAAATGCTGTAGTATAATTGTTTTTCATTAATCCATTACGCAAAATTCAAATGAAATTGAAGATCTTGACGAAATTTTCAGTTCCACACCATTATTTCAATATATATATATATATATATATATATATATATATATATATATATATATATATATATATATATATATATATATATATATATATATATATATATAGTTCTTATCTCTTCCTTGTCTTGGTTCGACTTGATGTAGAATACTTTTGGGAATAATTGGGACAAATTTGAAGAATAATAGAATATATTCACGAGAATATATATTAATTAAGGAATAGAATAATAGGCAAATTTTCGAGCAAAATTGTGCGTGTCCCTATTCCCAGCACAGAATTAGTATTTCCAGTAGCCTGCATAGCAGGTGTTTTCGTCAGAGCAGGTGTTTTCGTTTTCTGCAGCTTTGCAAATTGTGACGTAGCTCACTGGCAGCACTGTGATTGGTCCGTGCATGCTTGCCCGTGCATGCACGAAGCGTGACCTGAGCGTGACCTGCCTATTGCCGCATCCAAGGGCATGTGCTAAAACCTGGACGATGGACGATTTTTATTTACAGCCGAAAGTCAAAGCACTAAAACCCGCACACTTCCGCTCTTGTACTTTGCAATACTTGTAACAAAGCATGGCTTTTCTGTAATATTCACTGCATAAGTAGCAAAATTTAACTTTTATTATTGGTAACGCATAATTTGGTAGCCGCTAAAGTGATACAAAACAAAATATAGTAAATGATAACAAAATGATAACCTATTGCTTTATTATTAACTATCATTTATTGTTAATCATTGACATAATCCGCACTGATTGGTCAGTAAATTTGAACTTGAGCAATATTTACGATAATCGACAGGCCGCGATAAAAATGCAATGTTGTGAAACATTTACATTGATTAAGGTAATTTGTATAATTTCTATTTAATTAAAGAACTGTCAGTCATATGAGCCAGGCTGGCCCGTTAAACCGGGCTAGATCGCTTTGCTGGGCCAAGTTGTTATTTGTCACACGAGACGGGCTGGCCCACTGAACACTGTATATAGTTCACTGGGCTAGACTGAGGACTCAGAGCTAGACTGGCAAGCGCAAAAAGAAATTCCCGCTCGATTTTTGGCGGGAACGCGATATTTGTTTTAATTTTTAGTTTTATTGATGGAACTGCTCTAGCAATTACAATAAATGACAACAAAGTACAAGAGCGGAAGTGTGTGGGTTTTGACTTTCGACTGTAAATAAAAATCGTCCATTGTCCATCGTCCAGGTTTTAGCACATGCCGCATCCAAGACCAACAAGCTAAGACACGCAGTCAGAATTTATTCTATGAACAGTGATCAGAACATTCAACTGCTGGTGCAAATGAAATAATCGTACGAAGAAATATACGAACATTTGAGCATCAGGTTAGTGAATCTTTAGCGTTGAATACTATCGGTAAAGTATACAACGCAAATTATCTACATAATTGTCATTGTCATTGACTACAATTTTAATCATTCATTTGATTTGGCAGTATTTTTGAAAAATATATCAGTTTCGCTTTTATGAAAAAATGCACTTGTTTGATTGACTTTTTACCAAATTATTGTCGCTATACGTTGTTAATTAAGTGTTATAGCTTTCACAAGTATGTTGTAGTGTGGTTGCGAAGTAGTAACCGCTTATAACCCCGGCATTGCCATTAGTAACTGAGCTAAAACCCGATGTGCCATGTATGAATGATAGTGAGTCGTCACTATCCAATTTGCAAGACCTTATAATTATTATAGTATAGTTGATACATGCATGGTACATTCACACTATTGTGTATTGGTTTCATTGTAAAAGCTGACTCGCAATGATTTTATCGCCAGAAGGCAGAATTAAATATAGAAAGAATTCAGAAAACGACCACATGTAGCGGCATTATGTTGATATATGCATATATATTTAGCGTCATTGCTAAGCTTTTCCGTTGTTTTGTTTCTGAACAGTAGGGAAGGAAAACGTGATTTTGGTATCTTGAATGGCTGGGAAAAGTGAAATACAAGGTAGGAAAATCTTCTATTGAAAATATTTTTTAAATCCAAAGTGACCTTTGTGACTTGACACTTGTGTTACAAGAATTGCTTTCGCAATACTTGGAAATGGCCTTTCGGTTTGCTTTGTTTTACATATTTAACTCAGCGGTGCCGAGACACAATGAAAGGAAGTTTTAAAAGATATGTATTGTAGACCTAATAACTCAAAATGTTATAGTATAAAATATTTGGAAAACTTAAACCAGGATCAAAGTTATCGGTCAGCGGTGAAATAAATCGCGCCGCGTTGTCGAACGCATGTCTCGGCATGTATGGAGTATGAAGATAACATATATAATGCAATGAATGTTTATTAGTGCAATGCTAATGGTAAGAATATTTTTATGAGGTGAAAGATAAAATTATCCATATTTCAACAAACCGAATTGGGGATTTCAACGCTCTGCGTCAACGATACAATTAGGATTGGTCCGCGACAACGATATACCGCATGCAGCGAGCAAGCCATATATTTCCCCAGCGAAAGGGAGAGAAAAATAAAGGCTCTGCTCGTACGATACAATTGGGTATGGAAAACCAAACTGTACAATAGAACAAAACATACATGCAGTACAAAAATCCAGGGCTAGTCCTTCCATTGGCGGGCATTGCATTGGCGGGCAAATCATATAGTTTTTATTTCATATCTTAATTAACTAACTAACTGACTATAAGATGCTATGTAAAAATAATTCAATTTTTAAGTGTTCTGACTATATGCTCCTCTTCAGCTTGCATGCAAAATATAATAAGAGGAAAAATAAGAAAGTGTGAGGGGTATGTAAAAAGTATGAGGGGTATACAAAGAAATTCAGGTCTGTACAAAAAGTGTATGAAAACTGACATTCTGTTAAATTCTGTTGCTTTCTTGTTCTTCAGTTATTGTAGAAGGTTGTATGCTTCAATAGCAAAATACCTATTATGAATTTTACTTAATTTGCCATTCAGCATAGTAACCCATTGCTAGACGTGTGTGATTATTCTTGTAATTAGAGACCAAGGAGAATACTGCCAGATTATCCTATTTTCCAGCCTCATGTGCCCTTATTTAGTTATTATAATCATATAATGTTTGTTCAATCTGCTGCAAACAAGTATGAAGAACTATTTATTGATTGTATCATTTGTGTGTTCCCATAGTCAAGTTACTGAACATTAGAATTTACGTGAAAGTGCCAGAGATGGTAAAGGAAAAGCGTTTCGAATTCCAGTCAACAACTTTGAGAAATCTAATGCAAAACATTCTCCAACCATTAACAATTATTGGATGAGGTTTTTGTGATATGCGGAATAATTTTGCATATCGCAAAAACCGAATTCAGTAATTGTTTTATTACACATTTGTAATAGATACCGCTTGCTAATTATCGCAGGCTCATTTGCAGATAACTCAGTTATCTGCTAGCAGATAACTGAATTTTCTGTAGGTTGCGTGAGTGCGCGATTTAACTGTAAGCTCTTAGCCAATCAAATTGCTTTTACCAACTACAATGTATAATAATAAACAATTATTGGATGAGGCTAAGCATGATATCAAGAATTATTCAGACCGAGGTCAGTGTTATCTGCCGAAGCGAAGCTGAGGCGAATAACATTGACTGAGGTCTGAATAATGCTTGATGTCATGCGAAAGCCGAATCCAATAATATCAGAAACGTATAAAACGATTAAACGAAGTTTATTAATGTTTCAAGCAAATCTACTGTGAGCCATTTTGTTTAATTTATTTTCGCGTGTTTTTGACTCGTACATGTATCTGCGAAAAAAGTTGTTAAGGCTGGTAGTATGTAAGTATCATCTAAGTACATCGTTCAAATGTCTTGTGGGTTCCTGCCAACACGTTTTTCTTCGATTTCCCTATTAAACTCCTATATATTGTTAAAAACATGAAATTTCAGGTTCATTTATAGAAAAAATAACTTGCAGCATTAGAAAGCTTACAAAAAATTACATATAAGACATTTAAACGGTTACCTTCATTTTTCAAGTTCTTGAGTTATGAGCTTTTGAAAACGTATTTTCAGACTAGTGCCCAGGATTTATGCGCGTTTTGGCCTATTTTTCACACTTTGGAATAAGGTAACCGTTTAAATGTCTTATATGCAGTTTTTTGTAAGCTTTCTAATGCTGCAAGTTATTTTTTCTATAGACGACCCTGAAATTTCACGTTTTTAACAATATATATAGAAGTTTAATAAGAAAATCGAAGAAAAACGTGTTGGCAGGAACCTACAAGACATTTGAACGATGCCAACATACAGAAATGTACTTACCAGCCGTAAAAATAAGCAAAATTGAATTGTCCCCTGATTGGGTGAGTTTTTCCTCCTATCTGCCTGACTAATACAAAAGAAAATGGTTTTAAGAGAATATCACAGCATCGTTTTTCCCAACATTCGGGATAGTTTTTGCTATTTCTGTGTTTGAAGTGAATTTTTCGGAGTTTTAAATAAGTTTTAAATTGTCCGACACAGTAAAATGTTTGACACAGTAAAATAATAAAGGAATCCTACCTTTCAAGTTCTTACGATTTTTTCAATATTTTGTCGATTTTGAAACCAAATTTGCCGAATCATTATTTTTGAAAAGCCATTATTTACCAGTCTGCTAGTAAATATTGCGTCAGATTTACTGGTCAACTAGCCAATCAGAACGCGCGATAAGGTAATTGGTATGCAAACTTTATACTAAAAGGGCTTACTGAAGAATGGGGATACTTATGGGTAAAGTTTGGGGTATGGGATACTGGGGTGATGTAATTAATTTTGTCATAATAGGGATACTTGACCAAATAATAGACGAACTTGTACAGGATATTTAAACAAATAAAGACAGGTTATCCAGATCCCCCTGGTCCCTACTGGATATCCAGATTCGCTTTACAATTTACGTTGCCACACAATGCGCAAGACATTTCTCGTGCCTTTCATACGTTTTTTAAGACGCATAATAGAATGACCACTTCTGGGGAATAATGGGATACAGGGTCCCTCGAAATAGATTGAAGGTCAAACGGGGCCGCATTTATCCGTTTCATTCTTTATCCGATTATCCATTAGTTAGTGTACGCTTTGTGTTTAAAAAGAAATGGCAATATATTTTTTATTTTCTGATTTGAAAGAACTTTTAAGACTGTATATAATACTCTTTTATCGTTTTTTTCATATCTTGTACTTCTGCAAATATTTTGATCGAAAGGAATGAAATGTCCGTCATCTTTAATTTTTGTAGATATGCATGTCACGTCACAACAGGGGTCACGCAATATTTTTATCTACGCAACCACTAGTCATTTTGCACTCAAAACCTTTAAAAGAACTACCAATCAACATTTGGTCAGCAACGAATACTTTTATATGGTTAATCCCTGTAATCAAAAATGTATCGAAGATATGGGACATCTCATTACTTCAAGTGAAAATATTTCAAGAACTAAGCAAGATATGAAAAATCGGTGAAAGAAGTTATATAGTTTCGAAAGTTCTTTCAAATGAGAAAATAAAAATTTATATTGCCACTTCCCTTTAATTAAAGTCAGGACTTTAAAGTCTGGACTGAATAGCTAGAGCAAATGAATAATTGCATGGACAAACTGAGGACGAAATTTAGGTCTTTGCCATGTAAAATACTTTTGTGAAATGATCAAATATTTGACATTTTCCAGTTGAAATAAAAATGATTCGTGCATGGGCATAATATTTACAGAGGAAAATCTTTTAAATCACGCTGAACTTCAAACTTTAACTGCTGAGCGCAAACAGAATTGCGCCCTCCTTCACCCTTAAATTTCCAATTTAGGAATTTCATCAATGTTTATCCAGCGCTGCACAAGTGATAGACTTTCGCAAAGTCCATTTCAAAGACATCATTTTTATTTCGCGCGCGTGGTTGGGAAATCTCTGACTGAGGCGGTCTTGTGGCACGTCTAACAATGAAAGCTGTATAAAATGTTGATATTAATGTTTCGCAGGTAGCGCCTTTGGTCAGCGACGTCCTCCGCTGACTGAATTGATCGCGAGTATTTTGGTAAGATATCCGGATGGTGGACAGATTTTGAAGGTATATAATATGAATACGGTTTCGTATGTAACCATTGCGAAACTCATTAATATTCCTGAAGAAAACAAAAGAAATCATGACCCTGATACAAAATCATGCTGATTTACATAAACTTTAAGTTCACTCAGTTTTCTCACCAAATATCATTAATTTATTTTAAATTGTTGAAGAATGTTCTCATCAAGACGTTTCACAAGCCATTTTACTGACATTCGCGTCCGTGTTGTATTGGATATACAAACTCTCGTCTCAGTTCGGCTTGAGTTTGTACTATATCCGATATACAGGGCCGGATTAACCATATGGCAGAAGGGGCATCTGCTCGCGGGCCCCGCGCTTTTATGGGCCCAGCGCTTTACTCAGTTTTAATTTTTTTGTCGCGTGGCTGCATGGACGAAAAAAGGGCGTCAAAAGCCGCAAGGCCACAAAAGTAAAATAACGTTAGTCGTTACTCCAAAAAGCGAGGCCGACAGAAATAAAAAGCAAGGCCTTTAAAGCTGTAAGCGAGTGGCCTTAAAAATCAAAAGGCGAGGCCCAAAAGGCACCCTTGCAACCAAATAAATCTTCGCCCAAGAAAATTATAAATACGGAAAGAATAGTTTGCAGAAGACGACAGAGTTTATTGCTTTTCCTACTCAAATTCAATATCTCGCTCTTATATCCTCGCCTTTTATCGTGTCCCATAAAAATTTCACGTATTTAGTTTCTATCTAATCGTATTTTCCCTTGTTTTTTGCGTACATCATGTTTATCATAGGAGTCGGAGTAAAGAAATGAAGCCGGATAACCATTTTTGGACTACTGGTCCTCATTATTTAGGCTTACACCAGTACCTGTCCAATTACCTATTTTACGCCAATGAATGACAGTTCAAATTGATGTACATACGTTCTTGTTTTAATATACAGGCAATTTTTCACATCATGGTGATATTTTTTAATCTTTCTGATTTCAGAAAATTCTGAATTCGGGCCCGCCGGGGGGGGGGGAGGTTGTAGGGGCCCCGCGCTGGAAAAAATGCCACGGGCCCCGCGAAAGGTTAATCCGGCCCTGCCGATATAACAAGGTCAAGCCCGCTCTTGTTGAAAATAGCTAGTACGTAACTAGGAAACAACTGAAGATATTACTTATATCTGTTTGACTAGGAATTGATTCAAAATGCTGATGATGCAGGAGCAACAGAAATTAAATTTCTTTATGATGATAAAAAGTATGGCACACAGTCACTTGTCACGCCGAAGTTAGACAAGTTTCAGGGCCCTGCGCTATACTGCTACAATAATGCCGTGTTTGAAAAAGAAGACTGGGATGGTATTCAGAACCTCATGCGTAGTAACAAGAAAGAAGATCCTTTAAAAGTTGGACGGTTTGGTATTGGGTTCAACTCAGTTTATCATATTACAGGTAATTCAGAATAATCACCCACGCAGAATAAGTACACATGCACGCGAGGTTTGTAAATTACTCGACCTCCTACACCTATGGCTATAAATATCTCTAACCGGTAATGGCACTGGCTAGAAAGATCGCGGATATGCTATGCGCAAGAAAGTTGTATATAATAATCAACCGTATTTAAACAGAACGTTTAATACTTTAATAGCATATCTTACACTTAAGTTAGGAATTTATCCTAGGTTTTCTCAGGCCGCTTTGAAATTTGAGGACTTCGGCAAGGAATTTCCAGGACTAATTAAACATCCACGATTTTCCAGGATTTCCAGGGGGCGTACAAACCCTATTGTAAATAATAACGTAACTGGGGAACTAATACAATACAAGCTTTATTAAACATTAAGTAAATACATGCAGGCTTTATATTTCAAAGAAATCTCAGTTTCCAACGTAAAAATCGGGAAAATTATGAAAGGGAAGCACACGTCGTATTAAAATAGTCGAAAAAATAAGAATTATGTAACGTAAGGAAACAGTTTGGCCGTCGGCGAGGCACTGCACGCCCGTCACCCATCGGCAAGGTCTTCCCCCTCCCCGGTCGAAAAACAATTTGAGAAGGTTATGAAGGAAGCGTTTTTGTAATAGATCGAACAAATATTTGTCAGCCCCCTAATTTTTTCCTCCTGTACCGCCTATGTTTATAGTGAAATCTCTGTCGATTATTGTTATATTTCAAGTACGTATGTTCTGAATGACGTAATTGTGGGCGCTTCGTGTCCACACGTGGAAAAATGTGTTCTTTTGACAACACTTCATACTTTAGTAATATTTGTTTGTATTGTTCAACTAGTATTAGAGAAATTTAGAGTGAAAATAGTATCAAAATAAACCAAATCTGAGTGAAAACATTCTTGGTGAAAAGTGCTTGATATTTTATGAACCCTGTATTTAGCTTAAATGAAAGTATGTTAATTTAAAATTTATGCTGTGCCCATCCATACTAAACTGAACATTTTTTTTCTTTTACTTCCTGTAGACCTTCCAGGTATTGTGAGTGGCACAAATGTTGCTTTCTTAGATCCACATGAAATTTACTTTGGCCGAGGTGAGTCTGGTCAACAGTTTAATATCAAACATGGTTTACTACAACCTCAATTATTTGACCAGTTTGCTCCATTTCATGGTATATTTGGATGTGATCTCTCAAGCACGAGATCTTATGACAATACATTGTTTCGTTTCCCATTACGAATCACTCCTGAATCAGACCTTTCAAAAACAGTATACAACGAATCAATGATCAACAACTTATTTGAATCATTGCGTCAAGAAGCCTCTATCATACTTCTATTTCTTAAAAGCGTACAAAGCATTGGTATTTTCAAACGTACAAACGAAGGTCGCCTCGACTGTACTTTTAAAGTGGAGGTATCAAACGACACACGAAACCAAGTAATAATGGAACGGGAGAAATTGTTGTCTGCAGCTGTAGAGACAGCGTCTGTCGTTGAATCCAAATTCATCATCGGCATCAATATAACATCAAACAAACAAATGGATAGCAAGAAGTGGTTGGTGGTCAATCGAATTGGCTCGAACAATAAACGTATCACCCAATTGCGTACGCAGCTTTGTTTGCTCCCTTGGATTGGATTAGCCGTGCCTATCAACGATGGATGTACACCAATCACCGATGGTAGAATATTCTGTTTCTTGCCCTTGCCACCGGATGTTGATTGCATCACTGGTCTACCTGTTCATATCCATGGCTACTTTGGTTTGACTGACAACAGGCGTGGTCTTACATGGCCTGGCATGGAATGCCAAAACAACGAAACGGCTGAATGGAACACGTTACTGTTATCAGAAATTGCTAGCACCGTTTATTGCAAGATAATAGACGTTTTAGTTACGGATCAACCCAACACTGGTCTCAGCGAGGTCAACAGAAGCCATCTTGTATATTCAACTATGCCAGCCTTGCAAAATGTCCAAGGTCATTGGAAATGTATCTTGAAACCCATGTTGCAGCAAATGTCCAACCAACCCGTGTTCTATGCTCTAAGGATCACTGGCAATTCTTGGATTACTTTACGCAATGGTATTCTTGACCTTCTTCATCAGTCTGGGACAAGTTCTGAAACTCGTGACGTAATTTTGAAAGTTCTTTACCAACGGCATGCTGTGATCACAGATTTTCCTCCCCATGTTCTGGAAATAATTAACTCCTTTTCCGCCCGGAAAGTTATCTCGCCAGCTATCGTTAGAAGTGTTTTGAAGGAATCTGAAATTAGTGTTTCCATAACATCACGTGAACAGAAGTTAAATCTACTCACTTATGTACTGAGCGATGGCAATACGACAGAACTTGCAGGTATTCTTCTCTTACCCTTAGCTAACGCGAATTTCATCACGTTTTGCAAGCACAAGCATTCGTCAAATCCAAAAGCGTCAGTGTTTGTGTCAAGTGGAAACTGTACGGCAAAGTTGCTCCCCAATATGTCTGGTCGGTTTCTTGACGAAAGCATTCAAGAAGATGTCAAAAGGAAACTTTATGGTATAGCAACGACCAAGAACAATGCAAAACATTCGACTCAATTGGTTCGATTAACAAGTCAGATTGTCATTCAGAACATTCGCGCTAGTTTGCCACCCAAATGGTTCAAGGGTAACAGAGATAAAGTATCGTGGAAGCCTGGCACGTCTAACCAACCACCTCAAAGTTGGCTTGAATCAACATGGACTTGGATTAACGCATCATTTCCAACCTCATTAGCACATTTTGAAGGCATCCCCCTTTTGCCAATCGGTAACCGACTTGGTATTTTGTCGAAAAATTCTAAGTTCATCTTTGGTTCAGAAGGCATGTATACTAATCTTCCTGCGCAAGTGCGTGATCTACTTTCAGCCTGTGGTTGCACTGTCCTTACAGGTCTGCCAAACTACATTTGTTCCCACAAAGATATTAACACCTACGTTGCCCCGCCAACTCCGTCTGGTGTGTTATGCGTGCTAAGTGGAATTTCCACGACAGTTGTAATCCTACAAGCAGCAAAGATCTTGACGTCACAAAACCGTACAGTATTCCATGAATTTTTCTCCAGTTTACCCAACCCAATCTCTAGTTCTCAGAGAGATCTGTTGCTACAACTTCCGTTATTTGAGACGCTTCATGGTACCGCCACTGCTGCTCAACAACTCAAAGCTGTGTCTGCAAATCTTAACCTTCCACAAAATTTCATGTTATCAAGGGATTGTGTAATTATTTTATCCACTGATTCCTACGTTCAGAAGCTCTTGGTTCTGCTTAATATTCAATTTCTCTCTTCCGCTGATATGTTAATGCAATACGTTTTTCCTGATATTTCAGCCAATCGATACAATAATCAACAGATTACCATACTTATGCAGTGGATCCTCGAGAAAATTACAATATTACAATCTCAAAGTGAAAGATTTGTTAGCGAGATGAAAAATCTTTCTTTTGTTTCCACGCAGAGCGGTACAAGAAAAGTAGCACTTGAACTGTACGATCCAAATGATGGCGTACTTCATGATATTTTGAATGGCGAGAAAGATGTATTTCCGACTGGAATTTACGCTACTCCTGACTTAATTACAAAGCTTAAATATCTTGGTCTTAAGACGAAAGAAACACTTACGGCTAGTGATCTCCTCAGATTTGTTAAAATCATTGCATCTTCTGCTCAATCGTCTCCTCTAATCACCAAGAAAGTCAGTGCGTTGCTTACAATACTAAACGATAATCCAACATATTTGAACCACTACTCTAGTGATTCCACTTTGAAAGAAGACCTACTTAGGCTAAAATGGATTCCCTGTTCAACGAAACCACCTCCAAATTATCCAAATTTCGTACAATGGTTTAACACGCCAGCATTGTTACTACCGTCTGAAGTCCGTAGTTTATCGAAAGCTCTACTTATCGGTTCTTCAATGCCCACTTTTTCTATATATATAAACAGCGAGCTTCAACAGGTATTTGGCTTCAAGCGTGATCCGCTATTGCCTGACGTCATCAAGCAATTACAAACTGCTATAGCAAGTTGGAAAACTCAGAAAAACAGTCCTGGCATTGAAGTGGCTAAATTTGAGGAAATGCTTGTTCAAATATACTGCTATCTTTCCAAATTCCAGCCTCGCGATATATCTAGTGCTGTTGCAAGGGCATCTCTCACGGACTGGATATGGCATGGAAATGGATTTTGTCCTCCCAGAAACGTGGCTCTGACAACAGATTTTGCAATTGATCTCCGTCCTCAACTATTTCTTCTTGCAAAAGAATTTCGTTCAAACCAAACATTGATCAAGTTCTTTTTACAACATGGTGTCTGCAGAACGTTTTCAGATGAGGACATTCTAGGAGTTTTAGACAGCATTCGGAAGAAACACGCCAACACTACCCAACATACTTCAACCGAAGTTAGTCAAGATTTGACAATTTGTCGTGCTATTCTACAGTGGGTAGTTAAAGATGGAAGGATTTTGCCAGAACATCTGCAAGAAAAGGTGTTTGTTCCTGTACAGAGTGAGAGTAATGTTTTGATTTTAGCACCTTGCAAGAAATGTACCTATTGTGATAGAGAATGGTTGCGGAAAGGTGGATCTGAATTCGATATCCCTGGTAATTACCAAATTATACATGATTCCGTCTCCACCAAAGTTGCAAGGCTCCTTGGTGTTCCGGCATTAAGCACTTGCCTTCTGTCTGCAGAAACACTGGGTTTTGCCTTTGAACAGACTGGGCCCTACGAATCAATAACGAATCGAATAAAGACCGTCCTACGAGAATACACAGAGGGAGGGATTTTCAAGGAATTAATCCAGAACGCTGACGACGCCCGTGCTAGTGTAGTTCGTTTTCTTGTAGATTGGAGAAATGGTCCAACAGAAAAGCTTTTGTCCCCAGATATGGCAGCAAGTCAGGGACCGGCACTTTGGGCATACAACAACGAAGAGTTTTCGGAGCACGATTTTCAAAATATTAACAAATTAGCTGGTGCTACTAAAGTGGATGAAGTCGGAAAGATCGGTCGCTTTGGACTTGGTTTTAACGCAGTTTATCATTTAACTGATGTTCCAAGTTTTGTCAGCCGTAAATATTTCGTGCTCTTTGACCCTAATGTCAATCACATTGAGAACCACATCCAGAACAAATCACGCCCTGGTATTCGTATCGATCTTGCTTCTAATCCACGTCCTCTCTCGGCCTTTGAAGATCAGTTTCAACCGTACCACGGTGTATTTGGTTGTAGCATACAGAATACAGGTGCAACGAATTTTAACTTTGATGGAACCTTATTTCGATTTCCATTCCGTACGTCTGGTGAAGCTAAAAAGAGTGATATTTGTCAGAGTGTTTACAACAAAGAGAAAGTGAAACAAATTATCAGTAGTTTTAAAGAATGCTCATCGCTTCTATTACTTTTTACCCAACATGTTACGCAAGTAGAATTATACGAGATTGAGAATGGTTCTGATCCAAGCGATATGAGATTGCTGTTATCTGTTTCGAAACAATCACCAAAGATTAAAAGATCCAGTGACCCTTCCTCTTCTAAGCATCCGTTTATTGAAGAATGTTCAAGCTGGTGGCGACGCATGTTGGCAGCCTCTATCACCCAGCTGGTAACTCCTTCTCGATGCGAGCTTTTTGAGATCATTACGAAAGAGACTCAATCCAACCTTATATGCAATCAGTTCAAGTCAGAAACTCGTGAAACCTGGCTCGTTGCATCTTGTGGAGGGACAGATACCTCAGTTTCATTAGCTTCTGGCGAAGGTCGTTGTCGTGGTCTCTTGCCATGTGGAGGAGCTGCAGCGCGTCTCAATTCTGTATCAAGTAATGGATCTACATTGAAATCGTTTGTAAAGGTTGACGCAGTTAATGGAGAAGCATTCTGCTTTCTGCCATTGTCCATCTCGACAGGATTGCCGATTCATGTTAACGGCTACTTTGCAGTCACATCAAATCGCCGAGGAATCTGGGAACGAACAACCTCACACCAACATCAGGAAATTGAAGTTCGATGGAATGAGTCTTTACTTAAAGATGCTTTGTGTAGTGCTTACCTGCAGCTGTTAAACGACCTGAAAACGCTTCAAACACAAGATTATGCTTTCTGTGCGTTATGGCCTGTCTATGACAAACTTCAGTCCGCCACTTGGGGAGGTTTGGTCGAAAGTGTGTATAAGAGCATAGTGTCAAATGCCTTGCCTCTTTTCTACAGTGATGGTAAATGGCTATCAATAAATGAAGGTTACATATTAGATGATGAGCTGCGAAATGTTCCAGAAGTTCGTGGTGCTTTAAAAAGATTGAACAACCACGTATTTGATATTCCACCTCAAATTTTGTCTTCAATGATTAAAGCAGGACAAAAGAAAGCTGTACGTCGGAACACATTGGACTTGAAAACGTTTCTTCAGAAATTGTTTTTGCCAAATATTCACACTATTCCCAGTAATGTTCGAGATCGAATCATCTGCTACATTTTGGATTGCATACCGAGTAGACGAAGTGAGTTTGCAACACTGATGAATGATTACCCATGTGTAACGTGCTCACAAGATGGTAACCATCTATCTAAGCCATCTAGACTTATCAATCCAAAAGGACCTGCAGCATGTCTTTTTTCACCTGAAGATCATCGCATTCCTGTTGGGGACTGTTTTCAGAAAAATAACCGTCTTTACGCCTTGGAAGAGCTAGGAATGGTTAACGAGCGAATTTCCTGGTCTGAAATATGTGATCGAGCGAGGTCTGTGAAGATTGTTGCGGCAACCAGTGGATACAAGGCTTTGGAAAGAACGAGAAATCTGGTCAAATATCTTAAGGAAAACATCGGAAAACTCTCAAAGCCAGATCCCAGCGGCATGTCGGATCTCCGAAGTATAGAGTTTTTACCTTTTATTCCAACATGTCCTGATGGTTATGAACTACAGTGGGAAGGATCAAAATTAAAAAAACAACAATTATTTGCACCAAACGATGTTTTCCTTTCAAGTGAAAAGAATCTAGTTGGTTCAAGCTGTGTAATCGTAGATGATTCAGAAGAAACTGGATGTGGTAAACTTGGGCATCAAGTTAAAGATTTGTTGGGATTTTCTAACCGTCATCCCAAAGTACAGCAAGTTATTCGACAACTTGATGCAGCGATTAGCGTTGTCAATGTCAGTTCTGAGAAACGAAAATCGCTGGAAGCCGTTTGTAAAAGAGTTTATAAGTTCTTTGATAATTTGATTACGAAAGCGTACCACCTTGGGCACGAAAGTCAGAGAATGAGTGTGCACAACCAGAATCAAGGCAAGTCAGAAGGAGAACAGCTGTTAAAGGAATTAAGCCAAAGACCTTGGGTATTTATCCACGGCAATTTCATACCAACAAGAAAAGTTGCTTACTACTGGAATGAAAACGGTGCACCCTATCTTTACAGCTTGCCGCTTGAATACCGTGATAACTACAGCAGACTTTTTAACATGGCAGGTGTCAAGCAAACATTTTCACACGTGGATTTTATCGACGCACTAAAATCTCTTAAGGAGACGAAGACAGGTCGCCCATTGAATAATGATGAAATCAAACTCACTGTGTGTTTTGCAACGGCTTTGAAGGATGCAGAAATTGAAGCGTCCCAAGTTGGTCAAATTCCCTTACCAGACTGCAACAACGTGTTGTGTATGAGCGGAGAGCTTACCATAAATCTCACGTTTTGGCTTAAAGATCGTGGTGATGCCCGTTATGTGCATCGGGACATTCCTCCTCAACTGGCACTAGATTTGGGAGCAAAGTCGCTACAGAATCGCCGACTAAAGAAATACTCAAGCACAATAGGAATCCCATTTGGTCAACACGAAAAGCTCACTGACAGGTTAAAGAACATTCTCAAGTCATACCCCTGTGATTCAGGAATCTTGAAAGAACTTGTTCAAAACGCTGACGATGCTGGAGCAACCGAAATTCACTTTATTTACGACACAAGAAAGCTTCCGCACGAAAAGGTTATTCAGAATCACGCTGAAGAAGTTCAAGGACCTGCCCTTTGCGTTTACAATAACAAGCCATTCACCCAAGATGATCTTGAAGGAATACAGAAACTCGGTATTGGTAGCAAAACTGATGATCCGGAGAAGACAGGTCAGTATGGAATTGGATTCAACGCAGTATACCATTTAACAGATTGCCCGAGTTTTCTGTCCAACGAAGATACTTTATGTTTCCTCGACCCTCACTGCCGATATGCCCCAGACGCAAGGCCTGATTCCCCTGGTGAACAGTTTCAACCAATTGACGAAGAATTTAAAGAGGATTTCAAAGATATTTTCCTTGGCTACCTTGGAGAGTATTTCAACCTGAAAGGAGCTACAATGTTTCGTCTTCCATTACGAACAATGGAAAGATCTCGCGAGTCCCTCATATCTGGTATATTCGTAGGAAACTACAAAATGAATGAGCTTCTTAGCAAGTTCAAAGACGAATCAAAGAAGATGTTGCTTTTTCTTAATCACGTGAGGAAAATTTCATTATCTGAAGTTGATAAGGATGGTCAACTGAAAGAAGAGTACAGTGTAGTTGCTGATTTAAGTAAAGAAAGTGATGAAAAATGCCGTGAGCTATCCCGTATTGTGAAAGGAAGCAAACATCTTCCCACTCGTGATGTTGCATGGCATAATGTTACTTACCCATTGACCATTTCGAATTCCGATAAAGCTGTGGAAACGTGGCTCGTTCATCAGTGTTGTGGAACATCATCCCAAGCGTCAAAAGACTCCATACCTGATGGGCATCAGTTCGGTCTCTTTCCACGCGGTGGAATTGCTGCCCTAGTTTCCCCACAACGTTCAAGTTCTGAATACAAACCTCAACATGTTGCCTATTGTTTCCTGCCACTTCCTGTTTACACAGGTTTACCTGTCCATGTCAACGGACATTTTGCTCTTGATTCTTCCCGAAGAAACCTTTGGAATGATACTGATCAAAGCAGCCCGCTCACTAAGTGGAACAACTTTATGAAAATGAGCGTTCTTGCTCCTGGATATGCCACATTAATTTACGAGGCGCGAAAATATGTACCTTTCTCCCAAGGAATGGTAAAAGACAACTGCAAGTGCACGTTTGCGAACAACGTAGACGTTCAGCGCGGGCTTTTATGGTACCACCAACTCTTCCCGACTCCATCGAAAGATTCTCCCTGGAATATTTTGGCTCTAGAAGTGTATCGTTACTTGGGTTCCAATAATCTGGAGGTTTTACCTGTTGTTGTTGCAGATGATAAACTCGTCGAGATGAACACCTCACTGAATGAATCCTCAAATGATGTTATTCACCAAGTTCGTTCCTGGCTTTCGGTAAAAGATGCATATTTCCTCGAAGGCAAAGGTCAAACGAAACTGGATGAAGATCGACTATTCAAGCTTCTGCTTCGAATGCATCTCCCACTTTTGCTTTATTCCCCAACCATGGTGTACTATTGGTTTAAACAAGCTGAAATAGCGTGTAATGTTCTGGCGCCGATGAGTGTAATTAATTTCATTAGAAGCTTTTCTGTTCCTACATCAAATTGTCAGGTTGGAAACCTTCCAATACACCTGAAGAAAACGAATGTGAGAGAATTGTTTGACCTTAAAGTGCTCATTGACTATTGCAAAATGGAAGAGCAGTTCCCAAACCTCCTGGAAGGGCTTCCAATTTTATTAACTGCAGATGGTCAGTTGAAAGTTTTTGATGCGAATAACCCTGTTTACCGTTCCAAATTCAGCGATCTCTTTCCAGAAAACGCAAATTTATTTGTCCACACTGATCTTGTATACAGCCTACCTGATATCGACAATCTTCCGGAAAAACGGGTAATGCAGCGGTTTACCGTCCAGGCATTGAACCAACACTTTCCTGGCATCTTTCCTGAGTACATGAGAGGCACATCTCAACATCTTCCCTGGATATTTCCACAGAATGGCCCGTTGTCAAGAAAGTGGTTCCAGCGCCTTTGGTACTTCTTGCAAAGCTACGCTATTCCTAAGTTAAATAATACTACTGAAGTGTCCTTGTCAGTTCTGGGTATCTGGCCAATTATTCCCACAACCAGTGACAAATTAGTAACGATCAATAACGGCAAGACAGTGCTTGATGCGACTCACCGCAGTACAGATGCCGCGCAAGGAAAGCGTATTCGTGAAATTTTGGAAAAGTTGAATTGCCCCATATTAAACACAGAAATCACAGTAAAGAAATCAACCAATCCAACTGGCGGGTTTTTTTCATCCACACTTGGTAAAATTTTGCCTATATTTGGTACACCCAACCTAGCATCACCTACAGATGACAATAGTCATGTCACCGATCCGCATGTAGCGCAACCTCACAATGTCCGAGATGTTCTTCAAGTACTTGATTTCATGAGAAGAACGGGTTCTCTTGATACCTCGAAGTTGACCACCGATGATTTGCGCACAGTGTTAAGTTTTGTTCAAGATGATTTTGACAATCTGACAGAACAGGACGCCACTATCCTTAAGAAATTGCCATTTTACATGGGTATAGATGGCGCACATTTCAGTTTATCAGAGTATGCATATTATGCTGTAATTCCACACGGTGTTCCAACAGCAGAAATTGTAAAACTTCAGTTTCATACAACATGTCTGTTTCTTGATCCAGTCTCTGCAGCTGCTCTTCATCGACTTTACAAATGGCTTGGTGTCGGAGTGGAACTTAGCTTTACTGAGTTTTATAAGAAATATATTATTCCGCGTTTTGAAATTTTTAATCGGGAAAACCAGATTTCATATCTCACACACATAAAGGACGACGTCGTGCCGTTACTCCTCGTAGGGAGCTCAAAGCGAAAAGTATTCGTAGAATTTTTAATTGGAAGCTTGTGTATACCAGGTGAAGATGATATTCTCCATTATGCCCGAGAATTTCACGACCCACGTAATGAAGTCTTTCAAATAATGCTTGAAGATAATTCTGACCATTTTCCACCTCCTCCCTTCCAACGTCCTGAATGGCTGGAGTTTTTGTCTGAAATTGGGATGAAAACAAGAGTGGAAGAAAATCAATTCCTGGAATTTTGTGAAGAAGTTGCAGTATGTGGATCTCTCGATCCCACAGCAAATGTGGCGAAATCAAAGGCACTTGTTAGTTATCTATTCTACAACGAACATCTCCGAAGTGAAGATTTCTTGTGTTCCCTTTCAAGTATTAGATTTATCGCATCCGAAAAAGTGGAATCGAATCTTCTCTCATTACACAAGCAGTTCCAGTGCAATACCGCAGCAGATGAACCACCTTTTGTGCAGTTTTTTGATGCTGTTCCTTGGGAATACCACGTTATTACATGGACAAGCACTCAACTTCTTCCATCATGGGCACAGCCTGGTGAGGAATTGCTTCATTACATAGGAGTTCAAGAGGTACCGTCCGTTGAGAGCATTGTTAGTCACCTGCAAAACCTCTCGTGCACACTTGCAGAGATATGTAGGAGAGACGAAGTATTGCCACAACCAGCTTTGTTGAAGAAGATTATGGAATCCATTTATAAAGGTTTAAATACGGAATTAGACTGCGGCGAAAACAAAAATATTTCAGATTATTGTAGTCCTGAATGCCAAAGCATTGGTTTACGTTTAAGTAGAATTCCATGTGTCTTAGTAGAAGAAGGAAAAGTCGTGGTCGCAGGTGATAAATTATCCTTTGGAAGTCAAAATGATTGTTCCTTTATCCCGTTTTTGTATCCCGTTCCTCGAAGGTATTGCGCTTACGAGCATTTGATGAAGCGACTTGGTGCGACGGAGAAGTTCACCTCCCTTCAATTTGCCAATGTCTTGCAAGCTATTAGAGAGAAATGTAGCAACACGAAAATGAATCCTAATCTTTTCGAAAAAGCTAAAGCGGCGATGAGAGAACTCTTTCGGAGCTTGCTTAGTGAAAGTCAAGCTGTGAACCAAACAACAATAAGTGACCTAAGGGAACTGTTTCTACCAAGCGAAAGGGAATTTCTTGTGAAGTCAAGTGATTTAATCTTCAAGATCGCTCCCAGTTTTCGAAATGCTCTGGCCAGTCGTGCAAATCTGAAAATTTTGCTCCCATTAGAAAAATGTGATTTGCGGAGGGAAAAGGAAGAAGAATATCTAAACGCCCTTCCGCGACATTTACGACCTAAGTTAATGGATAATTTGTTCAAAAAGGTATTGGATCCAAAGTGTGTCAAAGACAAATGTTCTTCGTGTCAAGAAGATTGTCCTTGCGAGTTTATTAAAAGATATATACTCATCATACAATCTCCTGAATTTAAGTCGTGCATTATACGACTTTTAAAACACACAAAAAAATGCACCGAGCTTACTGAAGATGAGCAAGATCGATTATCTGTATTTGGAACAAATAAGTTAGAAATCATTTGTATGCGTAACATCAACGTACATCTTGTTGACACTGAAACAGAACAGCCACTCGAGAACAGCTCCATCCCACGTCAATGCTACGCTGACGTAAACAACAGTTCGTGGAAACTTTTCATCAAGCGTACCACTTCCGAAACCCAACCGATTTTTCTCTCATACTGCATTGATAAGATTACACGCGGGATTTTGGACGTGACCTGTCTACCAGTTATTTCAAGCATGTTATTGTGTAAATCACCATCACAGCTTCCCAATATCTTAGATCAATTTAACATAGCTGAGGACTTTTCCGAAGAAGAACTCAAGATTGGTGGAGAAGTTCCTGTTGTGTTTCATTATCTCCTCCAACAAAATCCGTTGTTTATTTTCCATGAAGGAGAGATTGTGGCTTATGGTGTAGAGACTAACGAAACAGATGAGATGGCAGAAGCAACAGAGGATGGATTCATGATCATGAAATTTATTTTAGCGAAAGTGATGTCTCGCACTGACGAAACTGAAAGTGACGGTTCGTATGATTTCACTGCAGAGTATTTGATAGATCTGGGTAATGCACGTAAGAAAGTCAGTGTCGTCGATTTGTACAAGTTTGTCCAAAATGATGCTGCGGAGAACCACACTACTGATCTAATACAATTCACAGGTGATCCCACTATCATGCCAAGCAGTCTTGATGACGGTAAACGAGAAATTTTGGAAGCCCTGCTCAAGGCATGGCGATTACCACAAAAGCTCCGTCGAAAAGTCATCCGACGTCTATACCTTCGATGGCATCCCGACAAGAATCCAGATAATGTTCCATTTGCCGAAGAAATGTTTAAGTTTCTGCTAAGCGAGATCAAACGAATGGAAGCTGAAGAATCTAATATTGATGATAGCTGTAAGTTTAGTACGATGTTCACCAGTTGGAATCGCCGGGCTAGACGGGAGAGAGATACATACAGCAACTTTAGAGCAAATTCTGGTGGTTCAACGCGATCAACATCCGATTATACTTATCCCGATTTATCCGAAGCTAGACGTTGGTTGAAACAAGCCCAACGCGATCTAGAAGCTGCGCAGCTTTTGTTTTCCTCCCCATCCCAGTCGTTTGATGCTTTGGTGTGTTTCTTGAGCCACCAAGTGGTCGAAAAGAGTTTAAAAGCAGCATTGTACGCGAAGTGTGGTCTAACTGATGATCAACTACACACTCACGATGTTTACTCTTTGGCGTGTCATGTATGTGGACTAAGAGGTTCACCTGCTGAAATAACCGACATGGCCATTGTTGTTAGTAATTATTATTTGACCACTCGCTATCCGAACCAACAACCAGGATCTATTGTCCCAGCTGATGCCTTTGGTACAGAACAATCAGAAAGAGCTTTGGAAAACGCCAGCAGACTTCATGGAACAGTTGAAACTTTAATTGTTGCGTAGGTTTTAACATTTTGAACATGAAATAATGACTTTTTAACACTACTAAACATTTTAGATTAGGTATGTTTCTCTGTTTTTATAGTTATTAGTTTAAAGGCCCGTTTACACTTGCAATCTCTGCTGCGATTTTAGGTGCTGCTGCTCTTCGTCTGATTGATGCCGAACAAGTGGATGAGTTATGAATGTTCAGATGAGGTTAATCAGTGAGACATGACTCAGAACATTCACAACTTATTTACTCGTTCAATCGCACCAGAAATCACAGCAAAAAATGCAAGTGTAAACGGGCCTTAATGATTCCGCATGGTCTAATGATTCGGTAAAAATTGATTTATTGAACGAACATTTTGAGAACGTTATATAGCTCGTTAAGTACGTAAATATTAAAATATAGTTGATATTGATTTGAAGTAATTTGTAGGCACTCCTGAGTTATACTATATTGGATATTGTTCACTTTTTAGCGCCTCATTGTATCAATTTATCCCTCGCTGAAAGTCCCAGGAAAAAGTAACCTGGTCTTTGTATGTATTAGCCTTATCAAGAGTGAGAATCATGCTATTTCAATATATAATCAGCTTCGACCTGCGATTAGGTTTTGGTCCATGTGGCCTATACCATGGGTGCCAGAGCCTCCTGTGATAAAGGACACGACGAGGAGGCTCTGGTCACACGAGCATCCAGCCTCACTTTGGTGAGTTCAATATTTGAACTCTGTATGTGATTGGTCTAAATTTATGTGAATCTTTTCATTTGTTAACCGATGAGCGTCGGTTAACCAATGAAAAGACTCACATAAATTTAAACCAATCACAAACAGAGTTCAAATATTGAACTCATCAAAGTGAGGCTGGATACTTGTGTGACCAGAGCCTCCTTGTCGTGTCCTCACTTCTATCCGAAGAGGCTCTGGCACCCAGGGTATGTGGTCTAGGACTTAAACGTTCCTCTGCAAGTTTGGTGTTAATTTGTAGCCATTTTGAAATACATGCTCGTTAAATTTCCTGTAGTGCTTCACAAACTGTACTGAGAGCATGCGCAAACATGCAGATTTGTTGCCACTCACACATGTGACATATTTGCTGGTGACGTATTGCCATATCAGCTATAAAGTAATGTCATTAGTGATGCACTGTCACAGTATTAAGGTAACGATCATACCAACTATCATAGTCCAAAATCCTTGTTAACATTTGTCCAGAAAGTGAATCGACTAATAATTAAGGATAATGAAAAGGAGTTCATTTTGAAAACAGATGGAGTCACCTACAGGAAATCATTATTCTATGAAACGTTAAACCTGGTTTCCATGTGGTCGTAACTGTCATGACCAAGCCATGTTCGGCGACGATGTGAAATAGTCTGGATCTAAACACCACACAAAAAGTCCCCCCCCCTAAATATATTATCATAAGTTCTAAATAAATGATTACCTGATAATCAAACCTAGCGCTAATTAGACTTATGCATGATAGTTTGCTTAATCTGTGTGAAGATTGGGGTCATTCATGCTTAAAAGAATGACTTGGCCTCCATTGAATACAAAATACCCAATTTCAAAATTAACTAGAATGACTTTAAATTTTACAACAACAGTAATGTTTCATCAATGATTTAATGGTGTAACCACCACGCTTCTCGATCACCTGATGAAGGCATCGACTCAGTAAGATATAGCCATCCATTCCTCCTGGAACAATTGGGCCAAGTCAGCCAGAGTGCTGTATTCGTCGAACCGACGATAGACAGATCGCTTTTGCTGGTACCAAAAAGTCTCAGTCGAGAAGTGTGGTGGTTACACCCATTGTTAAATCATTGATGAAACAATTTACTGTTGTACGTTGTGAAATTTAAATCAAGTCATTTCGTTAAATTTGAAATTGGGTATTTTTGTAATCAATGGAAGCTAAGTTATTCTTTAAAGCACGAATGACCCCATTCTTCAAACAGTATTAAGCAAATTACCATAGGTCTAAGTAGTGCCGAGGTGTAATTATCAGGTAATCGTTTATTTAGAACTTATGATTATATATTTAGGGAGGAACTTTCTTTTTATGCGGTGTTTATATCTCGTCTTTCGTTTCCTGTATGCAAATCAGTCCGATCGTAGAAATATATCGACATATATTACGACTAAATGGAACCAGTGTCGTTACATTGTTTTTTTTTTATCTCCATTCAATCATTCGAACAACATTCATGTTATCCTGTTCATTTTATAATAAGCACACTGCCACACATTGTGGAATTTGAATTTTCAATATTTCATTGAGGATAAGCGAATGCAAACGTTAATGTTTCTGCAAACAGGAAATCTACTGTATTTTAAAAAGCGAACACTAATTGATGTCGGAATAAATATACATAAAAATCCAATCTAATATAGTGTGACTCAGTGACTGCAGAAGTGTTAAATTGACCATTTGCGGTAATAGACTAAATTTTGATCTAAACAAGTCTAGACAAATCGCAGCTTGAAAGAGCATCACAAAAGTAGTAATATTCCAAAATTTCGTTGCGAAATGTCGGTGTAAAATGCGGATAATATAGCCTATAGCGAAGTTTGCAATTTTCAGTCATTTTAGATTACAAACGGGAAATTGACAGCCCCAAAGGGTATCCCACCGGGCACACGACGTTATTTCAACGTTGAAATTTGGTAGAAAAAAGGTTGCGACGTCGACAACCTAATATCTACGTTGCTCTGACGTTGTTTTACAAACATTGGTTCAACAGCAGCCAACAGACGTTGAATTAACGTTCATTCATGGTTAAATGTACGACGTCGATTTGTGAACCAATCTCAACGTTGTTTTAACGTGGATTCAACGTTGATTTATGGTTGACGAGATTGGCAACCTAATTTCAACGTTGTTTCAACGTCGAAACAGTAACGTCGATCCAATTTGCATAGTCAACCCTTTTTCAACGTCTATCCAACGTCTGGAAGGTCATTTCCAACGTTGATTCAACGTTGGATAAACGTCATTTTGCCCGCTGGGATTGGATAATATAATCCGCATTTTACAACATTTCGCAACGAGACTTTGGAATATTTCTAATTTTGTGATGCTCTTTCAAGCTAGTGTGATGAAATTTTTGTCTAGATCAAAATTTAGTCTATTACGCAAGTGGTCAATTGATTTAGATTTAATCATTCATGTTATAATTGAAAAATAGTGATAAAAACGTAAAGTAATCACTATATGTAAACTGTGGTCATCCATTTCTATGGAACCAATGACAGATTTAATTAATTTTTTATACGTATTCTACGTTTCTGTGTTGGTAGATTTGTGACATACAGTAAGACGAGATCACAAACTTACACTCCATCTTAAAACCAATTACTCTGTGAAACTCAACTACAACTTATTCTATCGCACATCTTTGCACATTTTATTTAACATATTTCCAATTATATTACACCACGCCTTGTATAAATTTTACACAGGCTACTATTTTCTTAGGCGAGACAATTTGTATTTTCCTCAACTTATCTAAGTTATCTTTAGTTCTTGCTGTATATAATAAACGTTTGATTGTTTTACCTATTTTTTATAGAATTTGCATGGTCATTAAAATGACCAACAGGGCCAGTTAACAACTGTTGAAGAAGGTTGCGGTCAATAAATATTAATCATAGAAAGCTTTATTGTCTTTAATCCTATATGCACAAGAAATGATATAAAATTAAATTTACAAACTGAAAAATTCAAATTCCAAGTTTTGAATGACATCAAAAGGACTGGACGAGTAAAACTGTCATGCACAAGCCCACGAATGTTTACAGTTTATACATCTTTTATACTTCACGTTATAGTCCCTTTTTCATTCTATTACACCAAAGTCAAAATTTTACTGACGTTGCTAAATGTAAACAACGTGAAGGTATGTATAAAAGTCAAGGACTCCCAAACCAAGTTTGAGTTGTTGCTGTTGGGAAGGAGGAGCAACGATGATTTGGATTTGTACATAAATATCTTCCAAAATTGTCTTCACCAGCACTGTCACAATATAAACTTTTTGTTGGCTTGAAATCGCACATAGAGAAATATGTATCCAAATGTAAAGGATTATATGGAGCCTGAATAATAGGAACGGTACAATTCCTGCAGTTCTGTCCACGGACGTCCACGTAGTCAATCTTGTGTTTATCAAGTGAACAAACGAAGCTTGGACTGAATTGCTCATACGTCATTATATCAATGATGTCATTCCAGCCTTCCATGTAGTCAGTATATACAACACCTTCGGTGTCGTATTCACATGTAATCCGCCATTTACTCGAATCATTTCTAATCGATTCCATTCGGGATTTTGAAAGGCTGTAGAAATCCCAGCGAGGAGTGTTTTCATTGATTGGGTTGTCCAGATTGAACGACTTCATGAATTTGTGATAATTTTGAAGTTGATATGACTGGACCAATGTCCATGCCGTGGTTGAATTCGAATCAAAGTCGCAGAAAACATCAAAGAGATTCATGTTATCATCAAACACTTTGTACTGTCCAGAAGTCCGACTGTTGCTGTAACGACGACAAGATTTGACCACATGCTGACAGTAACGTCCAGTATAACCAGGCACACAGATGCATCTTTGACGCGATTTGTCCCATGATAATAATAGGAACGGTACAATTCCTGCAGTTCTGTCCACGGACGTCCACGTAGTCAATCTTGTGTTTATCAAGTGAACAAACGAAGCTTGGACTGAATTGCTCATACGTCATTATATCAATGATGTCATTCCAGCCTTCCATGTAGTCAGTATATACAACACCTTCGGTGTCGTATTCACATGTAATCCGCCATTTACTCGAATCATTTCTAATCGATTCCATTCGGGATTTTGAAAGGCTGTAGAAATCCCAGCGAGGAGTGTTTTCATTGATTGGGTTGTCCAGATTGAACGACTTCATGAATTTGTGATAATTTTGAAGTTGATATGACTGGACCAATGTCCATGCCGTGGTTGAATTCGAATCAAAGTCGCAGAAAACATCAAAGAGATTCATGTTATCATCAAACACTTTGTACTGTCCAGAAGTCCGACTGTTGCTGTAACGACGACAAGATTTGACCACATGCTGACAGTAACGTCCAGTATAACCAGGCACACAGATGCATCTTTGACGCGATTTGTCCCATTCGGAGATGGTTATCGCTGTTCCTCCATTTTGGCAATATTCCATGGCACAACTGGATTTTCTGCTTGACATTTGAGTGTTGACAGACTGAAAAATATTTTAAAAAATGGTGTAACACAATAACGCAAACGAAGATGAAATTGATAATAAAGTAGTGGTAGTTGTCAACAATTCAAATTTGACTTCCACTACCATTACGAGACCATTAACCAATCAAAGGAATTTGATGTCCGATAACCAATCAGATGCGTAATAAGTCGGTGAGAGGTGGTGGAAGCGGTAGTGGAAGTCAAATTTGAACCTCTCTAATGGTGATAATACTAACGATGATGATCATGATGGTACTGAGGGTAGAATGGTGGAGCAATGAAGAATTACAGCTGATGTATAAACTTGTGGCCTGATGATGGTAACTAATGGTGGTAATGCTTATTGTAGCGCTTATAACAATACCTCATAATAATGGTGGTGATAATATAGTGGCCGCCCTAATGATCATGGTTGTAGTGACGATGGTGGTGATAATGGTGATGGTAATAATAACAATGCGACCAATTTCGCAGCACCTGTGTATCATAATAAGTACATCCTATCATGGTGACGAATGCTGAAGGTGATTGGAATTGATTAGATGACAACAATTGACAGTCTTTGTTCTTACGACACATTTGAAATGCTTTACAAATACGTTCTTGTTGACAAAACATGAAACATTCGACAGCATTGATTATTGTCAAATTTCGAAACGCATGTCCAAAAAGAACTTGGTCTTTTAAAGCTCTGCCAATACCAGTCATGTACTCGGAGTGCACCAGGATAAATCCCATTATGGATAATACCAAGACTGTCGAACGTAACAGAAATCTGAAAGGAAAAGCACCATAACGGAAGCATAAAATAACGTAATAAGAGAGGGGGACAGAAAACCCAACACAGAGTCATCAAAGACTCAAAAATTCAAGATTTTGCTGGAGAAACCAATGAACATAATTTCAAGAAAGTGAGTACTTTATGTTACTTCTACATCGAAAGCAACATTTTATACCGTACTGTAGTTCTGGAAGTAAAGTAATAACGCGCAATAATTTGGCGGCTAGTAAAGTTTGCGCTTCCATGCTTTGAAAATTGTAGCCTGCAATATAGATCAGGTGAAGGGCAGGGCAATCGTCCCAAAAACCTAAATTTATTAGATCAAGTCAGCTTAGTCAATTGGACGGCGCGGATTTCGAAAATCGATGTCATATATGTGCAATTTCGGGGGCTGTCACTACATCAGCCTTGTTTTCCTGTTTATTATTAGCATGACAAAATTACTGGATGCTGATTGGTTGAGAAGAGTACAATTATTTCATTAATTGTACTGCAGTACATTTGATGATTTTCTCAAAACAAACAAAATGACGGAAACATTTCCGTTATTTTGTTTGTTTTGAGAAAATCATCAATTACAACATTTAAATTTTAAACACAAGTGAAATTGCCCTAGAGGAACTTACCAAAATAACTAAATAAAAATACGAACAAAACTACAAAGTTTTGGTTGAAAGTCTGTCAGGACAGGGCTTTGGCGAGAGAATATGATGTGGACATTGAGTATTATCCAATTTTGTCACGTTAATAATAAGCAAGTAATCATGCAATGTTGCTCGTTCGTCAATTTTTGCAAAATTTCCAAACATCACTTGTACTATTAATCCCTAATTGTACTCGCCATCGCATGATTACCTATACTTAGAATTAATGTATAAAATATATTCAAATTAACATATATTACTGGTATGGGGAAAAAATCTCAAAACAAGGAGACGATCACTAAAGCTAGTGGTCCATGCAATAAGAATGCGAGTTGGCAGTCACGCCGGCATTTTTACGGTGAACATTTATTATTATTATTATTATCTTCATATTTATCCAGGATACCCACATCACCGAAGTGTTTTTCAGTGGGGTCCTGCAACTTTAAATTACAGTATATTACTTCAATATTTAGTCATGCACTATTTCAACAAAGGTTTGATGAGTGTTCCAACTATACTAAAACTTCTAAAAATAGAACACATGAATCATGATAGTGTTGGGGCTAACCAAGGTCATCTGACTGCCAACTCTCATACACTCTTATCCTCGTTTAATCCGGGGCTTATAATATTAACCAATTGCTATACTCACCTAACATGCATGATTAGTGCATGGAAAACCCACGGTTGAAGAAAATCGATCTTTAGTGTTTATTTTTTTAGCTTTAATATCGACGCTTGGTCTGAAATCGTTGCTTTCATGTGCAGTACTTGTAAATAGTTTCTAATGTTATATATGTTTTCACTTCACTAAGTATTTTAAAATACGTTAATTACACATGCACGCAGCTGGTTATAATCAATTAAAAAGTCTTATTAACTAAGAAAGCATCAAAGAATATAATCAATCAGTCAACCTGGCCTTAAGTGCATTCATACCATGCATCTGTGGGTCAAATATATGACATACATGTAACGAGATTTTATGTTATATACTTTGACGGGAAAATACAAGAAACCAGTCCAATATATTAAATGTAGCTTTTTAATCTCATGTGCAGCTGCGTATTTTATGATTTATCAAAAATTAATGGACCTTTGGACAAAACTAGAATTTTATTTTTCTGAAAGAGAGAAAAACACTTCTCGGTCAGACACCACTGCAGTTAGTAGCTTATACATGGCACATAATTTTATATGACGGAAATTTCTATCACTGTATATTCCATATAAGCATGATCAATAGAGGATTCATGTGGTAACCCCAGGAACATTTTACGGAGGACGCCTTTCACATTGACTGAAAATGCAACCATGTCTGTCAGAAAAAGCAATCCATGTGTAATTTTTTACTGAATTAGAGAATAACAGACCTGCCAACTCACACAATTTTATCATGTGTCACACAATTTTAACCTAAACCTCAAGTTCTCAAGACTTTGTTTCCATTTAACACAATATATTTAAGTCAGTATGTTTAAGCCTTTTCTCCTTACATGGAAAACTAAGACTGATATCACAAAATTAACATGAACGAACATCATTCCAGCTTGCTTTTCGACTCCCAACCTTATTATTAAGGATAAATATTTATAATTTCGAACATTATTTTTCACTGAAATCTTTTTTTTCATCATCATGTATATTATAAATATAAAAAATATTTTTTGGAAGACTTCAAACTTCATTGACTTGCACTACAGACTCGTGCAACTTTGGTCGTCTTTGAAAAACTCAGTCGTGCACGCTTTTTTTCAAATTGCACTCTTATTACTTCAAATACAAAAGCAATCACGTGTTACAAACAAAGCAATCATATAGATGGAACGAAGAGAGGATATATAAATATATAATGCCGAAAACGAGGACTGGATAGGATTTAAAGTCCACAACTTTACTGCAAAGGCGACTGAAACAAAGACGTCTTTTTTGGTGTTGGGGTGGGAAAAGAAAAATAGAAGATAGCTATAGGACTAGGCTTGTAGAACAGGAAATTGATTGCCATTGATTGATACAAATTGAGAACGTTACACTTGGTTTCACTGATTTCCTATGTAAACTGTTCCATGGAGAGTCAACTGAACCGCTCCAATTCGACATGGGAAGATGACGCCGTACTGAGACAGTCACAGTTTATCCAAATTTATTGGGTTTGCCACCGATAGCAAGCTGTTTTTTGTGGAACAAATTTTTCCACAATTATGTGAAGACTTCGTGTGTGAGACACTGCAGACACGTTTCTCCAGGTTGGTGTCTCTGAAATTTTGTATTTCCCCTAACTTATAAAATATCATAGAATGTTGTTAGTCTTAAGTATTTCTGTCAGTTTCCCAGATTTATGTAGTTCATCAGTTTCTGTTCCTCCTCCAATGAACTTTCCACCAACAAACACGCTAGGTACTGTATTTCGACCAGTTAGATAGCTCAAAGTATGCTAAAAGATAAGCATAGAAAATATCTTACAAACAAGAACATTACAACAGTTGTACAATTACATTTGGCTGAACACTATTGAAGATGATTTGATATCATAAGCATTAAAAAAGCATGAACAATGTTGTTAACTTAAACTGCTGCTAGAGTGGTTAAGGTGCAACGCAATAACAGTTCACCAATGTGAACCTAAAAACGCAAATTTTCAATACCCCTCTAAAAACGTTGCCTAAAGCGGATGTGTGCACAGGGGACCCGACCATGACTGCTATATCAATATATTATCCCATACATAATCTCTATACATGCAGCGAGTATCAAAATGGTTTGATACAACTGTATAACTGTACAGAGATTATAGTGGGGTAATATATTGAATTATAATACATCATAGTCAGGTCCCCTGTGGAGTGTCGTGTGTAGATATTAAATGAAATGCATGAGCACATTTCGCCTGACTGCCAAATATTAAAAAAATTTATTTTCTTTAATGTTGATAGCAAAGTATAATGCCTACCATTCAAATACGAATAAATATTTTGGGACACAGTATAAAATCCAATTTTGTTTGTGAAAACAATTCTTTGGAGTATAAAATGCCATTGGTTTTCAAGAATACATGCATTATATAAAAATTTGCAACCATATGACTGATTGTTTATTCTATAAAGAGTCTGTGATTCAGTTTGCCCTAAATGGCATAAACTCTGACCCTCTCTATAGGGAAGCTCAAATTTTATCCATAACACTATATGTCTAACCTAAATTCCAATCCTACTCCTAACTTAAACAATTTACCCCCATCCCTATTTCTAAACTTATCTTTTAACTGTAATTCCTAGACCTTCTTCCCTAATATCTAGTTTTTCTCTATAAAGTCATTAACTTACAATTGCATTTTCGCATCGATCAAATTCTGCATTACAGTATGTGAGTCGACTCTGCATTAGCAAAGCCTGGAGCTATTTGCACACTGGTGTCTGTTAGTTACTGCTGTATTACTATTTAGTAATTATACTGCTGTATAACAAGTTACTGCTGTATATTCTAGCCAAGATTTTGTTCAAACAAAATATTGAGCGCAAGTGTCAGCTAGTTTGCATGAGAGTTTCCTGGCCGTTCTCAACCCTCCATCAAACTACTATAGTGCAAATAGACTTATTTATATTGTTCTCTTGCTCCAATGTCCTTGTTGTCATGTTTTATGCACAGTAGATCAAGATCAAAGAGAAACATATTTGTGCACGAAACATGGGATTGATATAACCTTCATGTGTACCTGCAATGCTGCAACAGGCAAACATGCAAACAAGGTCACTGAACTAGCTACCTAATTGAAATTGATGAAATTGTTCACCTGCTATACCAATTGCATGATACAAATTTCCATACTGGGCGTCAGGGAGGGGATGATTGCATATTCCAGTTGAAATTTGAAAATTGATATATAGACTTCTTGCCAGACTGTATAGCATTTGGTCTAGCTGCACAAGGAAACATGTTCCCTCACTTCCCTGTTCACCAGCTTCTGAAAGCTCGAATTTCTGCCTGCACATCTTGAAGAAAATCCTAAGTCTATGTATTTATGGCCCATAAGTGGTCTTACGTTTTTAGCTTATAAATTTCCATGCAGCCACCATACATGACACGGAAATACTCTGGATAGTCTGGACCTCTTGGCATACCGAAATAATGAGTTCATCATTTATTTTGCTAATGCACGAATCAATTCCTGGAGTAACCCCCCCCCCCCCCGGAACACCCCCAGAAATTTGTGTGATAGACAGTTCACGGGGGTCGGGAATTTGCCTGTCATATACATGGGCCGGGTATTGTTATAGTGGCTGAGACCCCGGGGATTTGACAAATGGTTTCACTTTCGCGAAAATTATCACCTGTGCCATGCAAATTTAAATACAACCATTAAAGGTTTATGATTTCGTTGTTTAAATCCTTTTAACCACGTCACTCCGTTAGCAAGATTTAAGTTTTATAATATTCCATAGCAGTTTAATAGTATAATGTATTAATGTTATTAAATGACTTAATGCCTACGATATCGATATGCCATTAAAAGTTTAATTTAATAACGCTTAAAATCGTCCCCGGGGTGCCGTGCATTAGTCTCCTAGTTGTGTCCCTGCACCTGGGCATTTGCACTATCGTAACCAATCAAATCAAATTCCCGGGTGTGTTCCCGGGGGAGGGGGGATGGTTACTCCTGGAATTGATTCATGCATAAATAGCAGTTCGGTTCAAGTTGTCCTCCACATATCATCACTATCATGCATTAGCAGATTATTAAGGTCAACTACAATTCAGCATTTCAATTGAAGATCAATTATTGGTCTTTTTAATTTAATAATAATATGACCATAATTTCTAGTTCTGTATTGGGTCGTTCCAGAAAAGATGCATACCCCCCCACGGAGGAAATTTTTGCTGTCCGAAGGGGGAGGGAGGAAAAATGTCTTAGGATGTCCGAAGGGGGGGGAGAGGAAAAATGTCTTAGGATGTCCGAAGGGGGGGGGGGGGAGGAATGTGGATATGTTTGTCT